>PVIH01009127.1:0-11665 GCA_004025045.1 Sigmodon hispidus | reverse complement strand
TAAAACAAATTAGAACTAAGGAAAGAAGTAAGATAAGAAATTTTAAGGAGTCAATTTAATGCAATTTGCTAAAATACAGAAACCACAAAGTAAGAATTTTAGACTAGTAAGCCAAAAGCACATAAAATTTGCAATTATAACAAACCAGACTTGCTAATTTTTGAATGTTAATTGCTGATCAAAACAATTAAAATTATAATAATGAAACATCAGATTCAATACTATAATTTATGCAAATAAGATAAATCTAATTCATTCATATGGATTAAAGAGTTTTCGATGGAAATGGTAGGTGGCACATGCCTTTAATCTCTGCACTCAGGGGACAGAGGCAGGGGGATCTCTGTAGGTTCGAGGCCATCCTTATCTTCAGAGTGAGTTTCAAGACAGCCAAGGCTACACAGTAAAACACTGTCCTGAAAAACCAACAAAGAAAAAGAAAAAGAAATACTGGCAATAAAATGTTGGCAAACAGAATTGAACAACATATCAAAAAAAAATCATCCATTCTGATCAAATAAGCTTTATCCTAGAGATGCAGAGATGGTTCCAACATACAAAAAAACTGTGAATGTCATCTATCATATAAATAAGCTGAAAGAAACAAAACCACATGATCATCTCCTTAGATGCTGAAAAAGTCTTTGACAAAATGCACCATTCCTTAATGATAAAAGTCCTGGAGAGAACAGAAATATAGGGAAAATACCTAAACATAGTAAAGACAATATACAGTAAGCTGACAGCCAACGTCAAACTAAATAGAGAGAAACTCAAAGCAATTTAATTCAAATCATGAACAAGACAAGGCTGTCCTCTCTCCCCTTATCTATTCAACATAGTTCTTGAAGTTTTAGCTAAAGCAATAAGAGAACAAAAGGAGATAAAAGGGGTTCAAATTGAAAGGGAAGAAGCCAAGCTATGTCTATTTTCAGATGATATGATCATATTCATAAATGACCCCCAAAGTTTTACCAGGGAACTCATACAGTTGATAAACATCTTCAGCAATGTAGCAAGGTACAAGATTAACTAAAAAAAAAAGTCAATAGTCCTCCTATACACTAAGGATTAAAGGACTGAAAATGAAATAAGGGAAACATCACCCTTTATAATAGTCGCAAATAGCATTAAATATCTTGGTATAACTCTAACCAAAGAAGTGGCAGACCTGTTTGACAAAACTTTAAGTCCTAGAAGAAAAAAATTTTAGGAAATACCAGAAAATGGAAAGATTTCCCATGCTCCTGGATAGGTAAGATCAATATAGTAAAAATGACAATCTTACTAAAAGCAATCTACAGATTCAATACAATCCTCATCAAAATTTCAGCACAATTTTTTTTACAAACCTAAAAAGAACAATACTCAACTTAATATAAATAACAAGAAACTCAGGATTGCCAAAACAATGCTGTTCAATAAAAGAACTTCAGGAGGCTTACCTGTCTCTGAATTCAAGCTATACTACAGATTGAAAGTAATAATAAAAAAGCCTCATACTGGCATAAAAACAGAATTGTGGGTCAATGAAATTGAATCAAAGATCCTGACCTTAACCCACACACCTATGAACACCAGATATTGAAAAAGAAGCCAAAAATATACAATGGAAAAAGATAGTATCTTCAACAAATGGTGCTGGCGTAACTTGATAGTAGTATGTACAAGAATACAAATAAAAATACATCTATCACCTTGCAGAAAACTCAATCTAAGTGGATCAAAAACTTCAATGTAAACCCAGCTACACTGAACTTGATAGAAAAGAAAGTGGGAAATACCCTCCAGTGCATTGGCACAGGTGATCACTTCCTAAATATAACACCAGTAACACAAACAGTAAGAACAACAATCAGTAAGTGGAACCTCCTGAAACTGAAAAGCTTCTCTAAACCCAAGGACACAGTCAATAAGACAAAACAACAGCCTGCAGAATCGGAAAAGATCTTCACTGACCTGAGAGAGGAATGATCTTTAAAATATATTGTGAACTCAAGAAACTAGAGCTCCAAATAATCCAATTAAAAATAGATTCAGAGATAAAAAGGGAATTCTCAGCAGAAGAAGTACACATGGCTGAAAAATGCTCAAAGAATTGCTCAACATTTTTAGCCATCAGAGAAATGCAAATCAAAACAACTTTGAGATAACATCTCACACCTGTCAGAATGGCTAAGATAAAAAACACAGTTGACAGCCTATGCCGGAGAGGATGCAGAGCAAGGGGAACACTTCTCCATTATTGGTCAGAGTGTAATCTTGTTGAGCCACTTTGGAATGCAGTATGGAGGTTTCTTAGATAACTGGGAATCAATCTTCCCAAGGATTCAGCAATACCACTATTGGGCATATACCCAAAGGATGCACATTCTTACCTCAAAAGCATTAGCTCAGCTATGTTCATAGTAACATAGTTCATAATAACCAGAACCTGGAAAGAACCTATATACCCCTCAACAAAAGAATGGATTAACAAATTGTGGTACATCTACACAATGGATTACTACTCAACACTAAAAAAAAATGACATCCTAAAATTTGCAGGCAAATATATGGATTTGGAGAATATCATCCTGAGTGATGTAACACAGGCCTAGAAAGATAGATATGGTATGTTCTCATAAGTGTATTTAAAACAAAAAACCAAGAATGTTCATGCTGCAAACCACAACCCCTGAACAGCATGGGAACAGAAGAAACTGAAGAGAGACATCCAGGGATTTCCCCTGGAAAGAGAAAATAGAGAAGATCTCCTGAGTAAATTGGGATCATAACAAGTCGTGACCAAGGAGACTGGAACAAATCATAAGCGAAGGATATGGTTGAAAGAGAGGAGCAGGAAAGAGGGAGAAAAAGAAATGGATGTCTTGGTAGAGTGAGCCACTGTGGAGTTGGAAAGAGGCTGGGTGCCTGGGAAAACTTCAAGAAACCACAGGATGTCTCTGGCTAAGACTCCAACCAATAGTGGAGGGTGTGCCCAAACAAGACTTTCCCTATATTAAATGAATGACTACCCTAAGTGTTATTATAGAACCCTCATCTAGCTATGAATAGAGGAGGAGGCAGAGATCCATGGCTGAGTACCTGGCTGAACTCCTGGTCCAGCTGAGAGCGAGGAAGAAGAATCTGTATAATCAAGGGAATAGGGATTATGAGAAGTTCCACAGAGATGGCTGGCTGGAGATCTGGGAAGCTTTTTGATCAAGAACAGCCACTGGGAAACCATCAGGAAAAGGAGCTAGGCCCTCCAAGTGTAGGCAACTGTCAAATGGCATAGGCAGTATGTGGAGCCTGTTGGGGTAGGATAACCATGTTCTTGTGCATGAACTGGCATGTTGGAGCCGATTCCCTACAGAGGAACATCTAACCCAACCTTAGTACTGGGATGAGGAAATAGGAACTATGTTAAATGGATACACCAGATTGAGCTGAAACACCTTGGGACTCCTTTTACCCTCCTAGGGGAATGGATGAGGGCATGGGGTGGGGAGAGGCTGAGGGAAGACTGGGGGGACTGGGAGGAGGGAAGGGACAGCAAGCAGGGATACACAAGGGAAAAATAATTTCTAAATAAATAAAAATTTAAAAAAGACAAAGAAAAACACAATTTTTAATTTCTAATATAAATTGTGAGATTAAAAATGATTACTTATATTAATTTAACAAGTCAGGATCAACAAGTGCTATTATAAGAAAATGACTAGGATAAAATTAGCAAAAACAGTAGATGATAAGGTGATTTTTCTCTGCTTCTTAGAAGATGATACTGAGGAGTGGATGTCAAAATTTCTTGTAGCATGAGCATATTTATTGTAAGACATAGCCTGAGTTAAGTTAATATTTATGTTTTCTTTTCATTTATTTTTGAACAAAGTCTCATTTTTTTATCCATGTATCCTCTTGTTCAAGCTCCCTTCAATTATTTTCTATAATTGATACATTAAGAGAAAAAATTGAATTCAATAATAGTGTCACATCTATCTCTCAAACATTTTTTTATCTCCTTACAGTGAAGCTTTCTAACCCTTCTTTGCCTTCTATCTGTCTCAAATGTGCTGTATGTCATTGCCATCCGTTGTCACACTTCAATGCTACAGCACCTCAGAACTTGTGTTCCTGACACACTTTAATTCATCACTCACTGATCAAGCTGTCCCCATCCTTCACTAAACCTTCCCCAGCTTCTGGTAACTATCATTCTCTCCTCAAGTTGTATGAGACTATTTTTTAAACATAGATTCTGCAATTGAGTGTATGTTGAATGTGCATTTCTTTTTTTTTTCTTTTTTAAATTTTTTATTATGAATAAAGTCACATTTTCTATCCATGTATATCCTTATTCAAGGTCCCTTCCCCCTCCCACTCCCTCAGGTCACTCTCTCTTCTCCACATCTCTCCATCTCCTCCCCTGCATGGGCAGGAGGTCCCAAGGTCCCAATATTACTCAGTTCAGCCTCCACTCCTGGCAGATCCAGTTTCCTCAAGCCAACATCAAGACTGAATTAGATGTTCCTTTAGAGGGAGTGAGATCCATGGTGTCAGATCCAAGGTGTTTCAGATCACAGGCTGTTCAGTGTTTGTAGTTAACAGCTTGGACATGCTTTGCTTTTTTGCTTTTTTGTGTAGAGTCCACTAATGAGTGAGTACATTCTCTGCTTCTCTTTCTGGGTTTGTGATACCTAACTCAGAAGGATATTCTCCAAATCCATCCATTTGCCTGCAAATTTTAGGATATCATTTTTCCTTACTGCTGAGTAGTACTCCATTGTGTAAATGTACCAGTTTGTTAATTCAATCTAGGAAGAAAAAATTGAGAAGCTCTCCCTAGAAAATTGAGAGCATAAAGAGTTGCAACCAGGAAAAGGTGACAACAAATCATGAGAGAAGGGGAGGATTGAGTGAGAGGAGCAACAACGAGAGAGAGAAAAAAAGAGAAGAAGATCTTAATAAAGGAAGCAAATGTGAGGTTGGAAAATGACCAGGGGCTAGGGTCACCCATAAGAAGTCACGGATGTCTCTGCCTAGGTCTCCAATCAATAGTGAAGGTGTTGCCTAGACAAGACTTCCCCTATAATCAAACAAATAGACACCTCAAGTGCCATCACAGAACTTACATCCAATAATGAATAGAGGTTGAGACAGAGACACATACCTGAACACTGGGCTGAGCTCCTGGTCCAACTGAGAGCAGGGTAGAAGAGTCTATATGAGCAATAGGATAGGGCTTATGAGAAAATCTCCCACAGTGATGACTGGCTGGATCTCTGGAGAGCTCACTGATATAGGAACAGCAGCTACTGGGGAGCCTTGAAGAAAAGGAACTAGGCTTTTCAAGGATAAGCAGCTGTCCACTGCCAGTGACGGTATGTGGAGCCTGAAGGGGAGAGATCAAACTGTGTTTCTATGCATGGACTGGCACTTTGGAGCCCATTTCCCTGAGGAACACCTAACCCAGACATGACATTAACAATCAGAAAATCAGCCCTGCCTGGAGTGGATGCTAAGTTGTTCCACCTTGGGACTTCTTGCTCTTTGTGGGGAGAGGTTAGGGGAATGTGGATGAGGGAGGTTGAAGGCAGACAAGGAGGGATAGGGAGGGGGAAGGGATGGAGAGCAATGGGATACATGAAAAAAGGACTTTATTTTCTTGAGTTCTCTATATATTTTAGAAATCCATCCTCTGTTGTAGATCTTTTCCCATTCTGTAGGCTGTCATTTTGTCTTATTGATTGTGTCCTTGGTCTTACAGAAACTTCTCAGTTTCAGGAGGTCCCATTTATTAATTTTTTTGTGTCTGTGCTTCTGGTCTTGTATTTAGGAAGTGGTCACCTGTGCCAATGTGATGGAGGGTATTTCCCACTTTCTTTTCTGTCAAGTTCAGTGTTGCTGGGTTTATGTTGAGGTCTTTGACCCACTTTAAGTGTTTGCAGGGTGATAGGTTTAGATCTATTTTCAGTCTTCTGCACACTACCATTCAGTTATGCCAACACCATTTGTTGAAGATACTATTTTTTTCCATTAGATATTTTTTGCTTCTTTGTCGAAGATCAGGTGTTCATATTTTTGACATTAAGAAATAATCTCTTAGTAAGCAGTTGGTAGTTTTCATGCTTGCTTGTGATAAGAGTTTTTGAAATAGTTCTAAAGGTTATCATTGGGTATGATATTTGTATATATTTTATTTATACAGATAAATTATAGTGAAACATATTCATATTGTAATATTGAAGCTGATTCTCATGTTATTTTTGCAATTTGGGGAGAGTAAATCTGAAATTTCCCCTGTTTCTAAAAAAATATAGAAAATAAGGGGCTAAAGAAAGATTATATCTTCTAATATAGTCAAGTAGAATTAACTGATTTTAAATAGACCCCTATTAGACCAAGCCAGAGTGATTACTTGTAATATATATAGTAAGCTATATTGGATACACCTTACCTAAATTAATGCATACTACCATAAAAGTAGCAAATCTAAATAAATAAGTGTGGATTAGGTGTTTTTATTTGTTTATCGACAGTTACCAGAGTCTAAAATATTCTTGTGTCACATTAACTCAAATATGACAAAATTGTACCTACTCATTCTGGCTTCTGTGGATAATAACAAGTACCATTATTTACACTGCATTGATTTCCCAATTAAATTAAAAGGGATGAAAAAATGTCATTATCAATGAGAAAGAAAAAATGCCATAGCTTAATGCAATTTACCATTAAAATTATAATTTTGTATCACCATGAAATCAATTTCTAAGGTGCCATTATCTTATGAATCACCGGCCCTGAGTTATCAGATCTGATGAGGGTAGAATTAGCTTAATTGTCATTTCCTTGAACAGTGGATTTATAACACTATAGAACACCATTTTTGTTAGTTTGTTTGTTTTGTTTTTGTTTTTTCATTGTTCTGCTATGCGAGGCTCTGGTGTTTGGCAGTTGAACCTTGTGCTGAGGGAGTGGTGACTTGATATACTGCATCCACCAGATGTGATGCACATTGTGTTTGACTTTTCAGCCAAATCTGAAAGATAACTCACAGAAAATTAGATTGTAAATGTAGATATGATTTTTAATATTCCTGCTGTCTACATTTTTCCAATTGAATAATGAGATGATAAGTAAGCTTGGGACAATTCAGCCCTTAGTCATCATCATATGGACAACCTTGATAATAAGAGATGAGGAAGTCATTTCTGCCCTCTGTGCATCCCTGAGGAGAGTAAGGCCAGTGAAAATGCATTTGCAAAATGGTTCAGGTTGCTCCACGCTGGCAGTGTAATTGTTTTGGTAGTATTCTTACAGAATTGCCTGTCTCCTGCAAGAATGGTATCTCAGAATTATGCTCTCTGCTCTCTGATTCTTAGTATATTTATAACTATGTTACAATTCATCAAGAATAATGCAAAAGTGTGATGATGGCTGTAGGACTGATTTCCAAGTTGTTTTTTCTTTATCAGTCCTTTCTTGCCCAAGCCTGCATTGGTTTTCCATCATACCTATCTGCCAATCAGATATTCCCCAGACTCAACAACACATTATATTAATCATGTTATCATTTTTACTATCTTCGTTTGTTTCTTACAAAGCCATAGCTTTACTGAGTTCAACTGTTTTTGTCATAGGGTTATAATTAGTAATAAATCATAATGATTTCTACATCAAACTTATTCCAACATAGTTTTTCATATTCACAAACTTCTATGCTACATGAATTATATATAAAATTTATAATTGCTTTCTGAATGATTATCTCTAGTTAATATACTGGCTTTTACTGAACATTGCATTTTAAAGATTCTATCTTGAAATTTATTTTCATTCTCCATTTTTCTAGTGTTCTCATGTATTTCTCTTTGTTGAAGATACTAAATAATTGCAATTGTAACCCAGATCTCTTCTAAAACAGTATTGCTTTGTTCCACAATACACATTGTGTTTGTTCTAAGGTAGTAGCAACTTCTGTTTATAAAGGCACAAAACAACGCAGAGTAAAATTTATAATTCCCAGCCTCTTTCAAATTCATGAGCTGGTAGCTTAATTCTTGTCAAGCAAGGAAGCAGGAATGTTGGTTAGTGTTTTGTTTTTTAAACTTTCTTGAAGAGATTTCAATGCTAATTTTCTTCTCAAACTGTGTCTTTTTTTCAGTGTTCTAGTGCCTAAGTAACAAAACCGAGCAAGGAACTCAGTGGAGATTGGTTGTTGGTTTACTCTGCTACATCTATGTCCATAGTTGCTTTATAACTTCTGAGCTATGTATATTATAAAGCTGAAATTGGAACTAGAATTGGCTTTTATAATCCCTTCTCTCTAGAATACAGAGAAAAATGTTATTGGAAGCATGTATTTTAAGAAGATTAAATTTGATCTTACTTTTTTGAAGTTAAAGTATCTTTTAATTTAATTTAATTTTGTTAGAAAATAAAGTTCTTTTATTTCTATGAATCCCCTTGCTCTCCCTAACTTACTCCTCTCAATCCCTCCCTGTGTGCCTTCAGCCTCCCTTCTCCCCATACCACCATCCCCTCCCCAAAGAGGGCAAGAATTCTCAGGCTCAGCATCTACTCCAGGCAGGTCCAGATTACCTCATCCTAATGTCATGACTGGGTTAGGTGTTCCTCTGGAGGGAATGGGCTCCAAGGTGCCAGTCCATGCATAGAAACACAGTCTGAACCCTCCCCTTGAGGATCTTCATACTGTCCATGTCAATCAACAATTGCCTACCCTAGGAGGGCCTAGTTTCTTTTTCTGATGGTTCCCCAGTGGCTGTTCTTGATTCAGTGAGCTCCCAAGAGCTACAGCCAGCCATCACTGTGGGAATTTTCCTCATAAGCCCTATCCATATGCTCTCATAGACTCTCCTCCCCTGGTCTCAGCTGGACCAGGAGCTTAGCCCAGTGCTCAGCCATGTATCTCTGCCTCTACCTCAGTTCATTGTTGGATATAAGTGCTATGATGACACTTGGGGTGTCTATTCATTTGATTATTGGGGAAGTGTTGTCTAGGCAACACCTTCACTATTGGTTGGAGACGTAGGCAGAGACATCCTGTGAATTCTTGTAGGTGACTCCAACACCTGGTCTCTTTCCAACCCCACACTGGCTTCCTTTATTAATATCTTCATCTCTTTTTTTCTCCCTTGTTGTTGCTCCTCTCACTCAGTTATCCCCTTCTCTCAAGATTTGTTCACATCTGTTCTTGGTTGTAACCTGTTATGATCCTAATCTGCTAAGGAGATCTTCTCTATTTTCTTTTCCTAGGATATCTCTCTTAACTTTCTTCTGATCCCAAACTGATCAGGGGTTGTGTTTTGCAGCTTGGGTATTTTTTGCTTTTTCTCTACTATCCACTCATGAATGAGTATATCCCATGCCTATCTTTCTGGGCTTGTGATACCTTGCTCAAGAGGATATTCTACAAATCCATCCATTTGCCTGCACATTTTAGGTTGTCTTTTTTTGAATTGCTAAGTAGTACTCCATTGTGTATATGTACCACAGTTTGTTAATCCATTCTTCAGCTGAGGGACATCTAGGTTGTTTCCAGGTTCTTGCCATTACAAATAATGCTGCTATGAGCATAATTGGGGTAAAGCCTTTGGAGTATGAATGTGCATTCTTTGGGTATATGCCCAAATCAATCTCCTTGGGGAAATTGATTCCCATGTTTCTGAGGAGCCCCATACTATTTCCAGAGTGGCTGAACAAATTTACATTCCCACCAACAATGGAGGAGTGTTCCCTTTGCTCTGCATCCTCTCCGGCGTAGACTGTCATCTGTGTTTTTTATCTTAGCCATTCTGACAAGTATAAGGTGGTATCTGAAAGTTGTTTTGATTTGCATTTCTCTGATGGCTAAAGATTTTGAACAATTTTTCAGGTGCCTTTCAACCATTTGTAATTTTTCTGTTGAGAATTCCCTTTTTAGTTTTGAAACTCATTTTTTAATTGGGCTAGTTAGGGTATGGGGCTCTAGTTTCTTGAGTTCATTCTATATTTTAGAGATTAATCCTCTGTCAGATGTACGGTGGGTAAAGATCTGTTTCCATTCTGTAGGTTGTCATTTTGCCTAATTGACCGTGTCCTTTGATTTATAGACGATTCTCAGTTTCAGAAGATTGTAGGGCGTGGTTTGCCTTTGCACAACTTGCCGGAACATTCTATTGCCGCTTATGCTAATTAGGCATCGAGAAATGACCTATCCGATGCGATCCCCAAATATGCTAATGAGCCATTATTTTGGACCAATCACCAGCTATATGCTAATGGGTATTACTTTGGACCAGTCACCAGCTATATGCTAATGAGGCATTATGTTGGGCACCAATCACGCACCCCGGCTTCCCTATATAAGCAGGCTGCATCTCAGGCTCGGGGTCTTCTTTCCACCATTCTCAACTGAGCTGTACTCCAATAAAGTGTGATCCGAGAAGAATCGTGTGTGTGGTGACTTGTTGTTCTGCAGGCCAGAAGCGGCTCGCCACAGAAGATCCCATTTATTAATTGTTGTTCTTAGTGTCTGTGGTACTGGTGTCATATTTAGGAAGTGGTCACCTGTGATAATGTGTATGAGTGTACATCCCACTTTCTTTTCTATTAAGTTCAGTGTGGCTGGGTTTATGTTGAGGTCTTTGATCCACTTGGATTGAATTTTGTGCAGGGTGATAGACATGGATCTATTTGTGCTCTTCTACAAGCTACCATCCAGTTTTGCCAACACCATTTGTTAAAGATACTATTTTTTTTCATTGTATATTTTTGGCTTCTTTGTCAAAAATCAGGTGTTCATAGGTGTGTGGGTTAAGGTTAGGGTCTTTGATTCAATTCCATTGATCTACAATTTTGTCTTTATGCCAGTATCAGACTTTTTATTATTTTTGTTTTTACTTTAGGTCTATAGTATAGCTTGAAGTCAGGGATGGTGATGCCTCTTAAAGTTTTTTTATTGAGCAGGATTGTTTTGGCAATCTTGAATTTCCTGTTATTCCGTATAAAGTTGAGTATTGTTCTTTCAATATCTATAAAAAATTGTGTTGGGATTGCATTAAATCTGTAGATTGTCTTTGGTAAAATTGCCACTTTTACTATGTTGATCCTACCTATCCAGGAGCATGGGAGATCTTTCCATTTTTTGATATCTTCTTTAATTTCTTTCTTCAGCGACTTAAAGTTTTTTTCAAACAGGTCTGCTACTTCTTTGGTTAGAGTTGCACTGAGTTTTTAAATACTTTTTACAGATATTATAAATAGTTATTGTAGCACAAATTATAGTTTTATTAAAAGAAATTCAGGGCCAGATAATAGGGAAAGGCAGAAATATCAAAGAAAGAAATCTCATCCTGCTATCTTCCAGCTTCCTCAGCCTCTCTCCAGATTATTTCTAATGCCTGCTCTTTTCCTAAACCTGCCTTAAATACCTTCTTTGCCCAGCTGTACTCTATGCAGGTTAAGATTAAAGGTGTGACCAACCCTACAAGTGACAGAGGACTGATCTCTAAGGTATATAAAGAGCTCAAGAATTTAGATCACAAAACCTTGAATAACCCTATCAAAAAATGGGGTTCAGATCTAAAAAGGGAATTCTCAGCAGAGGAACTACGAATGGCTGAAAGACACCTGAAAAAGTGCTCTTCATCTTTAGCCATCAGAGAAATGCAAATCA
>PVIH01009126.1:0-85005 GCA_004025045.1 Sigmodon hispidus | reverse complement strand
GGTCTCTAAACAAACAAACAAGAAAAAAAGCCAAACATGCCCAATCAGCAAACCACAACCACCGAACAGCTTGGGATCAGAAACACCCTGGACTGACCCTTCAAACCCCACTCCAACTATAGGAACACCTGACTCACTCTTGAGGGAGGGGGGAAAGAACTGGATTTGGCCAGAAGTGGAGACTGATCTAAGCATTATTCGGTCAGTGGGACCATAGGACTGTCTGCTCCCTGCCCAGGGAGGAGATGGGCAGTTGCAGAGAAGAAAAATGAGCAGATGTGTTGGGAGGGGGAAGAGACCTTGAATAAGGATATATAGGGAAAGCTGAACACAAAGAAAATATATGTGTAGCAATCTTATTTGTATTTCTACCCTTGATAAGCCATGCTTATGATTTTTATCCTCTGTATAGTTATTGTTAACTCTTCTGCATTTTAAATTCTTTTTACTGTTTATTTTTTTGATAAATACAAAATAAAGAAAAAAAAAAGAAAAAAAAAATGGAGTAATAAAAAAGCCATATAAAGATGGAAAATACATAGAGAGTCTGCATAGTGTTTATTATTGTATTGTTTCTGGGATTTTTAACTACAGATAAACATTTGATTGTGGCAACTCCTAAGTTAAACCAACATATGTATTGTGAAATATATCTTGACTTAAAAATTTGGGTCTAAAATATGTTGCTTTGGACAAGAGGTTCTGCTTTTATTTCCACAGAAGTTAAATACCTATGAATTAATTCCAAACTGATATGGTGTGAATGACCAAGACCAACTGAAGGCAACTGTCTGAGATAATGTAATCTCACAGACTACTACAGTCAAGACTCTACTATAATTTTAAATTTTCTGTAAATATCTATAAGATTACTAGTGCCCCCAAACAGCAGAAAGTAGAAAAAATATACACACAAATGTTTAAAATATTGTTTATTAATATTGGTTTTATTTTAAAATGCTTATAAAAGATTATTATTGATCATAGTCAATATTTTTTAATAAAAAGTAGAAGTATATGATTGCTGGGACCTTTTCAGATAGGGCAAAGGCAGATCCAATCATCCCAGCCTTTCCCTGGGGCAGAGCAGTATGGTGACACAGACCTGACCCCTGGCCCCTGGAAGGAAAACACACACTGAGTTGGGAGTCTTGTCAAGCAAGTGAAGACATTCTATGTTACTAATTATTGGAAAAAATGTGGAGTAAAGCTATAGTGTCTTATTAAAATTTGAAATCACTATGGAAAAGAGATAAAAATTGATATTAAAGAAGTAGTAAAAATATTAAAATCATCCTGCTTTGTTGGTAAGAATAGATGTAGTGAATCTTGTTTTTGGAAGCAGTGTGGTAATTTATCAAGTCAAAGTACAATCCAGTGATTTATGTGTATGTACTCAGCATAATTCAAATCATGATATTAAACAGTAATTGCACACCTATGTTCATAAAAGCATCATTTAAATTAGAAAGCAAATGTGGCCTTAACTTATATTTTCAATAAAATATAAAGATATTTTAAAAATGAGATCTATGAATGTAAAATTATAGAGCAAAGTCACAATGAATATATCTACAGTACAACTCCAACGCTTGAGGATAAGGGATCATTAATGGAACTTAACTGGCTGCTATGTTTGTATTAGGTTATATGTATTACTCCAAAGCCACTTACAGTACAAAGAGTATTCAGAGGGGAAAAAGGGGAAAAACAGTACACAGGAGAGGTCCAAATTGAGCAGTCCTTCCTAACCAGGTCACAGGTCCAAAAAAGAGCCACACTCTTTTCTCCTCCAGGGCTCTTTACAACTGACCACACCCTGCACAGCTCCAATTCTTTGATGTCATCAGAGTTTACCTGAGTAGCTTCTGGTTTCCCACTACATGTCCCCATTTTGTCTAAATAAGAAAGTTCTAAACTAAGTATAAAACTATATAATATAGGGATCATCATAAGGTTGTGTCTGGGGAAGAGAAAGGCACTAACATAAGCTAGGTCAAACTACAGCTAACAAACAACAAATACAAGATGCAGTTTAATTTCTAGAATGTTGATATGAGGCAATGCACAGGGATTACTTCAAAGCTGTTTATCTTGAACAATAAAGTTCTAATACCTGACTGTCTTTGCTGAGATGTGAAAAATAACAACCTCAACTATCTAGTCTTCAACACTATCAAGACCTGAGAAGGAAAATATATTACCTGAAATCAGAATCATGAGGGGGTAACTTCCAAAATTTAGGAGAGGACAATGACAGTTAACTACCTGGACAGTCATCCACCACTTCTCTGTACAGCAGGAGCATCCATCCGTTCTGATACCGGCCTAGGATGTCTGACAAGTCTCTATAGAAGGAGGGTATTTTTGGGTAAGACCATCTTATCCTGTCCAAGCAGGCTTCAGCAGTCTCTATCCTTCATCCTGCTTGTCCATATCCAACAGCGAACACGCTGACAGCAGTCAGGGTAAGTACACTTCTTTGCCCCTCATCCATTATTTGCCAAACAAGACAATCTCTTTGGAAGATGTCTGTGATGGTCAACACCACCTTGGGAAAAGAACGGTGATGCTTGGAGTTGTCCAGTTTCTCAAGGCCAAATTCTAGATAACAAAATCTTCAATGCCATATTCTCTTGGTCTATGAAGTGGTTGAAAACGCCTATCTTTCTGGTATATTCTAACATGTTTCTGAAAAGCATGAGTATTCTGTTTGTTAGGTGGCAAATCTGAGTAGCCCTAATCTGCCGTCCCAGTCAACCAAGAAAGTAAAGCTCACTTTGTAAGAATAGGCATTCCATAAATGAGTGTACAACTCCTACATAATAATTTCAAGTATGACAATCTTATGAATATTAACCAAGATACACATTTCATATCAAATGACAATATCCTAACTATATATCATTGTACAAAATATCTAAACAGAGTTATATAAAACAACTTGTGTATATATTACAACAAATGTTATGACTAGCATTAATAGAGGTAGAAATTGCATGATGGAAATGACAATGTAATTAATACCCATCAATGTGCAAAATATTTTAAACAGAGGTAGACACATGTGTGCAAAATAAGGCAATTATACACTCAACTTTGTATCAATATACATATTATCCCAATCAAACATATAGATTAATTTTCCATTTGTATCAATATACAAAAATCTGAACCATGTTCAACTTTGTAGCAATATATATATTATCTCAATCAAACATATACATTGATTTCCCATTTGTATCAATATACAATATACAAACACCTGTACCATGGCAATTCATTTTACATTTATCCTTTGGTTAATAGTTGTTTGCAGGTATAATGATCTCCTATCTATTCTCTTGTCTTTCTTTCTTTCTTCTTTTTTTCTTTCTTTCTTTTTTGGAAGTAGTTTCTACATCTATAATATTATTCTATCCTCTACCCAAGATTAACTTATAACCATCATATCAAAATGATAATTGACCATAACCCTCCCTTGAATGACCAACATATCGGGAGAGGGACATAGTTCTTTCATTAAGATACTTCATGCTGGCTTGTGGGCAACCGTATTTCTGTGGGGTCCTGTAAGACTAAAACAATGATTAAGTCCTAATGAAGTAACTATAAACATATATATCTATTCTATAATCATATATAATCATTCTCATAGTACTGAGTAAGTCCATCTGAAATTCTTGTTAAAGATATGATATGAAACTATCTTACAACTGTCCCAAATATATCAAAAATGATCAGTGAGTGATGTACAGCAGGTTCCTTCTTTCCCTGTCTCAAAGGTCTTTTTTTTTGTTGGGGGCCCCATCTTCTTTCTAGATGCTTTAGAGAGATCTGGTAGAAGAAATTGCTTTTTTATACAGGAGAGTACAATAGATACTATCAACAAAGATATTGAGCCATCAGGAAGTATCTTGTACACACAAGATTTTTAGAGTAAAGAGACTAGAAAATGTAGAAAGAAGTAAGATTTAAGATTTAAAATAAAAGTGAGATAATATTGGTCCCTATATATTTCATCTATCTTCTGTCTCACCTCCGGTGGCTTTTCCGATGTGAGACAGAGTCTCTTAGGTTTTATTTACCAATGCAATTGGGTTTAGAGAGGGAGAAAGCCACTTGCTCCATCTCCAAAGCCAGGTTTTGTCATGTTCAAACCAGGACCTCCATATATATTGTATCCATTCTTCTGTAAAAACAAAATTGAGGCCCTGTCCCACCTTAGTTAAGTGAATGTTCCTTACCACATATTCAATTGTCTTCTCGGCAGATGAACCATTACTCCTTCTCCTCAGGAGGGTTCCCCTTTTTGAATTGGCTTTTTATCAATCTTGTTGATACCCATATTTTCTCTTTTCCTGTGGAAACAAAAGCAAAACCCCTACACCAATGAAGCACATGTCCTGGCTTCCATTCTGAAGTTAGTACATCCTTGAAATAAACAGGTTGATTCAACTCCGAAGTCCTTTCTATTACCCAGTGTCTCTCTGTAGCTGAAGTTCCTTTCCCATCAGCATTAAGAAATTTTAATGTCAGCAAGGCACTATGTAATCTCTCCCTAGGTTTTTTCATACCACCTTTCTGTTTATGAAGCATCTCTTTCAAGGAGCAATGGGATTTTTTCACAACTGCTTGTCCAGTTCACATGCGCTTCTTGTAATTTCTTTTCTACCAATGTTATTTCTCTCTCAGCTTTAGCAGAGAATTCACTGAGACTATTCAGATCCTTACCTCCATCTAAGGTTTTGAACAAACGAACCAGTTCATACTTTTTTTTATACCAATAACTGGTCATATATGGGCAATATCACCTAGTAGTTTCTGAAAATCTTTAAGTGTCCTCAATCTGTCCCCCTTAAGTTGTACCTTCTGAGGTCTAATTGTTTGCTAGCCTACTTTATATGCCAAATAATTGATAGAATCCCCTCTTTTTTATCTTATCAAGGGCAATTTGAATTCCCCAATCAGGCAACATCTTCTTCATTTCTTCAGTCTTTCTAAGGTGTTTATGTCTTGGTCCGCTAAAAATACATCATCTTTATAATGGTAAATGATAAATTGTGGGAATTGTTTGCATATCACTTCTAGTGCCTCTTGGACAAAATATTGGCATAGTGTGGGACTATTCAGCATCCCTTGTGGAAGGGCCCTCCATTGGTCATGTTTTACCGGGTGTGTATTGTTGAAAGCAGGTATAGTGAAAGCAAACTTCTCTTTTTCTTCCTCTTGTAGAGGTATGGTTAAAAAAAAAAACAGTCCTTCAGATCAATAACTATAATAGGCCATCCTTTAGGTAGCAAAGAAGGTAAGGGTATACCAGACTTTAAGGTACCCATGGGCTGAATCACCTTATTAATTGTACTTAAATCTGTCACCATTCTCCATTTCCCAGATTTCTTCTTGACCACAAATATGGGGGAGTTCCATAGGCTGGTTGATTCTTCAATATGCTGAGATTGTAACTGCTCCTGTACCAATTGTTCTAGGGCTAGCAATTTCTCCTCTGTTAAAGGCCATTGTTGGGCCCAAATAGGCTTGTCTGTGAAACATTTCAAAGGCAGGCTATGAGTGTCTTTGTGGTACCTGTAGCTTTTAGACTGCATTGTTGTGCAACCTGAATAACCAGTGGCTATTTTGTATAATCTACTGAGGCATTGTTTTCAGGGCCATGATTGGGTCTTTGGTTGATATTTAAGCATGGAGGGATATTAATTTGAGTGTTCCATTGTTGTAGAAGATTACAACCCCATAAGTTCACTCCTATGTTGGCCATGTATGGCTTCAATGTTCCTCTCTGTCCTTCAGGTCCTATGCATTCAAGGCATCTCACACTCTGTTTTACCTGAGACAATGTGCCAATACTTAAAAATTGAACATCTATATCCTTGAGAGACTATCTGGGGTGCCATGATTGTGGAGTTATGATCAAAACATTAGCTCCCATGTTAACTAAGCCTTGCATAAAAATATTGTCTATTCTTATTTTCAACTTTGGTCTTTGCTCATTTATGGAGGTCTGCCAAATATTCATTCTATTGTCTATGGCTACATGGTCTACTGTTCCAGGCTTGGGATTTGTTGCTCATCCTTAGAAGGCTGACATTCCTCTGTGACTAGATATGACCAGACATTTTTTGGCTTTCAGGTCTGACCATTGGGGGTTTCCTGGGGGATGCCCCGATTTATGTTTCCCAATGTTAAAAGTTTGCTGTCTTTGTCTCTTATGAACCTACATTCATTTGTCCAATGTCTGCATTTGTTACATCTCCTATACATCCCAGAATGTTGTGGCCTTCTGTTTGAGTCACTCCTAGGATTGGGAGAATTCCCATAGCTTCCTTGACTACAATTCCTTTTTATTTGGTCTGGCTTACCGCAATTGAAACAAATGATGCTTTGATTTCTTATCCTAACATTAGCAATCCTTGTCCTACCCAATTCTCTTCATCAGCATGTAGAGATTCGGCATTAATTTGCAAGTTGAATCCATTCTTCTAAGGGTGCACCTCTGATCTTTAATAGAATGAGCAATTTCTTACATGTCATATTAGCATGATCAAAGGCAAAAGAGAGTATCAGTTGTGTCTGAACTCCTGAATCTGACACTGCTCTATTTACAGCCTGAGTCAACCTCTATAAAATGTCTGTATAAGGATCATTTGGACATTATTTAACCTAAGTATATGACTCAATTCTCTTTCCTGGGTCTAAAACCTTTTCCCAAGCATTTAAGGCAGCAGTATGGCACAGAAACAGGGCATGGTCATCATAAGTAGTCTGAATTGATACATTAGCAAACTGGCCTTCCCCAAGGATTTGTTCCCTGGATATGGTAACATTCCCAGTTTGATTCCAAGATTCCAAGACTCTAGACTCCTCTGTAAACCAATTTCTCCACTGTAAGCTTTGACTAGTGTCCAACACTTCAGTTGCCAAATTCTTCCAATCATCAGGAATTACCCAATTCTGTGTTGACCACAAATTTATTAATTGCTTCACAAAAGATGATTGTTCACCATTTGTCACTATGGCTTCCTTTCCTGTTTTTAGATCCTGCATGTGGATAGGTTCATAATTATATCCCATGTTGTCTGAAGCCCTTTCATGTGATTTTTTTTTGTTCTCTGCCATAACTGGGAATGCCACCCTAGATAGAGCATTTTCCCTAATGTAATATCCTTTAAGAGTAAGCTCTGGATTGTCTTGAGCAGATGTTGCCTCAGAATGTTTTTCTATTATCTTTATATGACCCTCATAATCTTGTAACCTAGAGGTAATGGTCTTTTCAGGTGTTTTAAGGTTCTATATAAATGACTTTTACAATTTTATAGAGTGGAAAATTCTCTCAGTCTCCATATCTACATGTTCTACTGCTTTCTGATCCTTTTCTTGAACATATTTTTCTAGTTTCCTAAATTTTTCATCAATATAAACTCTGCATTCCTCTCTAACCAATGTAGACCTCTCCTCTATGGAGGAAGCGAGCTTCATAATTGTGTTAAAATGTCCATCCATGTCACATATCTTAGCAAGTAAAGCTGTCTTAGAATCCTCATATATCTAACAAACCCTAAGGGAAATGTGTTCACCTCTATGCTGGGATGCTTTAAAATAAGTATAAAGTATATTATCACACAAAAAAGCAAAAGGACTCCTGGGTTGAGCTAGCCTCCAAATGGATAATCCTGAAAATAATCCTATTTCATCATTGTGAAAAAGTGAGTAAAATTCTGAAAAGTTATTTGATCAGACATTGTGCAAGAAAAAATGTGATTACCTTACTCAGATGTAATGAGGACTTATGCCCAGCAGGTGTTGTAGTTGTGTTCAGTAGCATTTGTGTTGCCCTGAACAAAATGGCGATTCCAATTCCCCTTGTGCAACTTTTGCCTCCTTCAGCAGATCCTACTGGCCTGCACCACCATGGCTGGCCACAGAAACCAGTGTACAGAAACCAGTTCCCTCAAATTCCTGCTCACCCACAGTCAGGAGATCTGCATGGTTATCTGGGCAATTCTGGGCTGCACTGCCTGTAAAGGTCACCCATGCGTGGCTGAAAAGGCTATATCTGGGAATACACAGTGGTGGAGCAAAGGCAGGGAGCACACCCCTGGAGAGCTGCAGCCCAGTCAAACCCTACCTCTGT
This sequence comes from Sigmodon hispidus, assembly GCA_004025045.1. Taxonomy (NCBI): domain Eukaryota; kingdom Metazoa; phylum Chordata; class Mammalia; order Rodentia; family Cricetidae; genus Sigmodon; species Sigmodon hispidus. The sequence goes on along the minus strand of PVIH01009126.1, from coordinate 76,856 downwards.
TCTTCCCAGAACCCAGAATAACTGCTGTAGGTAGAACTAGCAGTGATGCAGGTAGGAGGCCCAGCCCAGGCTCCATGAAAAGCAGCCCCACATTGGGACGCCAGATATAATGGAACTTAACTGGCTGCTATGTTTATATTCAGGTAATATTTATTATTCCAATGCCACTTACAGTACAAAGGGTATTCAGAGGGGGAAAATGGAAAAAATACCATGCAGGAGTGGTCCAAACTGAGTGGTCCTTCCTAACAAGGCCACAGGTCCAGAAAGGGCTGCACTCTTTTCTCTTCTGGGGCTCCTTCCAGGTAACCACACCCTGCATGGCTCTGATTCCTTGATGTCATCAGAGTTTACCTGGGTAGAGTAAAAGGCCTAAGATTAGATAGCTTCAGATAGTTCTCTTATCAGTAGGGGTATTAATTTAGAACATACCAGTGTGTCATCCATTTATAGCTGTTTTGGATGTCTGAAAATGTTTTAAATAAATTAATTTGTATGAGTGGTGACACTGCCAAGATGTTCAATTGTAAAGGTAATTAAAGGAGCAGCAGATAATTGATTTTAGCAAAACAAACAAATGATTTGTGAGAAAGAGGACCTTTTCTGTGTGACTGTTTTCACACAAAGCTAAGAGAAGTTATCCATCTGTCCCCGGATATCAATAACACTGCTAAAAGTTCTTGAGAAATAATTTGCCAGGAAATAACAAATGGAAAAACTATAATCACACAAAGAAATCCTCTGTAGAAAAGAGGTAACATGCTTCATCATAGACTGCCTCCTGAGTGAAATCAGAGGTAAGGAGACTTAAGCTCCAGGGCATCCCTGGGTCACAACCAAGATTCTGATCTTAGACTCTCCCTAGAAGAAAGGCCCTAGGAGAAATCTGGGAGGGTCTGCCCCAGCAAGTTCTAGCACAAGGAATGAGCCATAGCCAAGCCCTCCTTCCAGGGCAAGCTGCTTCATCTTAGACAGACACTAAATCATGACCAGACCTGAATCAGAGGTGAGAGGATTTCAGAGCCTGGGCCACCCATACAGAGAATCTCTTTCCAGGGGCCCCACATCCATGACAAACTGTGTCATGTCATCATAGATGACAGACACTTTTGAAACAAAGACCAGTGTCCAAATCAGAGTCAGAGATTGTGCCGACTCCTTGTTCAGAGCAGACAGAAGACACTCAAGCCCTCTAGCCACTACTGGCTAAGAGCTGACTAAGTGTGAACCACTGAAGCAAAGGGCATACACCTGTGAAAGAATACACATAACAATATTAAAAACAAGACAACACCAGAAGAAACTGGTGGTTCCACAACATCAAGAACTAAACAGAGCAATAAAGTGCAAACCAAAGGAAATAACATAAAAAATTTAATGAAGATTTTAGAAGCTTTAAATGAAAATATAAAAAATTTCCTTAAAGAAATAGAAAAAGAGTGCTGTCTGCAGAGCATGTCCCCATGCACTCTGCAGAAGACAGAGATAAACTCTGACTGACACAGTCCCCACAGCTGCTGCTGAGGGAATTCGCATGGTTACCCACCTCCAGCTGCTCAAACAAAGAATGATTAAAGACTTGAAATTCAGTCCCCTGCCCAGAGCAGAGGCAGAGATTGAGCAGACATTTTCCTCAGAGGTGATAGGAGACACACAAACCCTCTTGCCACATCCGACCAGGAGCCACCTAATCTTCAACCACTGAAGGCATGGGCAGATGCCAGTGCAAAAATTTACATAATAATATAAAGAACAACCCGATAACCCCAGAAGAAAATGGCAGTCCTAGAAATACAAGACCTGAACTGAGCAATGAAGAGGAAACAGAAGGAAGCAACAGCAAAAATTCCTTATGATGATCATTGAAGCTCTCAAAAAAGATATTAAAAATTGCCTTAAAGAAATAGAAGAAAATACAAACAAAAAATTGGAAGAGATGAACAAATCCATGAAAGAAAACCAAGAAAAAGTAAACCAAAAAATGAAAGAAACATGCCAAGAACTAAAAGCTGAAATAGAAGTAATAAAAAAGGCACAAAATGAGGCAACGATAGAAATAGAAAACCTGAAGAAAAAACCTGGAAACACAGATACAAGCATAACGAACAGAGTTCAAGATATAGAGGATAGAATCACAGAAGTGGAAGACTCAGTAGCTCAAATAGATATATCAGTCAAAGAAAATACTGAAACCAAAAAAGGCCTAACTCAAAATGTTCAGGAAATCTGGGACACCATGAAAAGACCTAACCTGAGAATAATAGGAGGAGAAGAAGGTGAAGAATACCAGCTCAAAGGCAAAGATAATGTTTTGAATAAAATCATAGAAAACTTCCCTAACCTGAAGAAGGAAATGCCTATAAAAATACAAGAAGCTTACAGAACACCAAATAGATATGACCCCCCAAAAAAGTCAGAGCGCCACATTATAATCATGCCACAAAACATACAGAACAAAGAAAAAATTTTAGGAGCTTCAAAAGAAAAGGGCCAACTTACAAATAAAGGCAGACCCATCAGAATAACACCTGACTAGTCAGTGGAAAAAATGAAAGCTAGAAAGGCTTGGTCAGAAGTTATATAGACGCTAAAAGAGCATGGCTGCCAAACTAGAATACTATACCCTGCAAAATTATCAATCACCATACATGGAGTAAACAAGATATTTCATGATAAATCAGACTGAAACAACATCTATCTACCAATCCAGCGCTACAGAGAGTATTAGAGGGAAAACTCCAACCTAAGGACCCCAGATATACCCATGAATCCACAAACAATCAATAATTCCTTAGAAGAATACTCCAGAGGAAGGAAATACAAACAAGTTACCACCAAAAATGGCAGGAAATATCAATCAGTGATCACTAATTTCCCTTAATATCAATGGACTCAACTCTTCTATAAAACATCACACACTAACAAGATGGATACAACAACAGAAGCCATGCTTCTGTTGCTTACAAGAAACACACCTCAACTGCAAAGACAGAAACAGGTTTAGAGTAAAGGGTTGGAAAAGATTATCCAGTCAAATGGTACTAAGAAACAAGTGGGGGTTGCAATCCTAATATCTAAAAAAGTAGACTTTAAACTAAAAGCAATTAGAAGGGACCAAGATGGTCACTACTTATTCATCACAGGAAAAATTGGTCAAGAGGAGATTTCAATCTCAGGATTGATGTATGTATGCCCCTAATATAAGGGCACCTGCTTAAGTAAAAGAAACACTGCTAAAGCTCGAATCCCAATCAATTCTTACAACCTAATAGTGGAAGATTTCAATACCCCACTTTCAACCCTGGATAGGTCACCAGACAGAGACTCAACAGAGAAATAAGGAGTCTAACAGAGGTTATGATGCTAATGGATTTAATAGATATCTACAGAATCTTCCATCCAAATGCAAAAGGATATACATATTTCTCAGCTCCTCATGGAACTTTCTCCAAAATTGACCACATAATTGGCCATAAAGCAAATATGAACGGATATAAAAAATGGAACTAATCTCTTGTAACATATCAGACCACCAGAGCCTAAAGGTAGAGTTCAATAACATCAAAAATCAAAGAAAGCTTACCAACTCATGGAAACTAAACATCACTCAGATGAACCATCTCGGCGTCAAAGAAGAAATTCAGGAAGAAATCAAAGTCTTCCTAGAATCTAATAAAAATAAATCCAAAATGTATCCCAACTTGTGGCGCACCATGAAAAATATCTTAAGAGGAAAATTAATAGCGCTAGATGCCTACATGAAAATCCTAGAGAAATCCCACACTAGAGACCTAACAGCTCAGCTGAAAGCCTTAGAACAATAAAAACAGACTTGATCAAGGGAATAGAACTGAGGATCCAGACATTAACCTAAAAACCTATGAACACCTGATCTTTGATAAAGAGGCCCAAAATATTCAATGGAAAAAAGATATTATATTTAACAAATGGTGTTGGCATAGCTGGATGGAAGTGTGTAGAAAAATTCAAATAGATCCGAGCTAGGCACCCTGCACAAAACTAAAAGTGGATCAAAGACCTCAACATAAACCCAGCCACTTTAAACTTGATAGAAAAGAAAGTGGGATATGCACTTCTAAGACTTGGCACAGGTGACCACTTCCTAAATATAACACCAGTGGCACAGACACTAAGACAACAATCAATAAGTGGTATCTCCTGAAGCTAAGAATCTTCTGTAAAGCCAAAGACACTGTGAATAAGACTACACGACAGCCTACAGAATGGGAAAAGATTTTCACCAACCTCAGAAGTGACAGAGGACTGATCTCTAAGATATATAAAGAACTCAAGAATCTAGAGACCAAAACCTTGAGTAACCCAATCAAAAAATGGGGTTCAGATATAAAAAGAGAATTCTCAGCAGAAGAATTACGAATGGCTGAAAGGCATCTGAAAAATGTGCTCATTATCTTTAGCCATCAGAGAAATGCAAATCAAAACAACTTTGAGAACCACCTAAAACCTGTTAGATTGGCTAAGATAAAAGACACAGAGGACAGCCTATGTTGGAGAGGATGTGGAGCAAGGGAAACTCTCCTCCATTGTTGGTGGGAGTGTAAACTCTTTCAGCCACTTTGGAATGCAGTATGGCAGTTTCTCAGAAAACTGAGAATCAATCTCCCCAAGGACCCAGCAATACCACTTCTGGGTATATACCCTAAAGATGCACAGTCATATTCCAAAGCCATTAGCTCAACTCTGTTCATAGCAGCATTATTTGTAATAGCAAGAACCTGGAAACAACCTAGATGTCCCTCAACTGAAGAATGGATTAACAAACTGTGGTACATCTACACAATGGAGAACTACTCAGCTGTAAGAAAAAAATGATATCCTAAAATTTGCAGGCATATGGATGGACTTGGAGAATATCCTCCTGAGCGAGGTATCACAAACTCAGAAAGATAAGTATGGGATGTACTCACTTATTAGTGGTCTCTAAACAAACAATCAAGAAAAATGCCAAGCATGTCCAAGCTGCAAACCACAACCACTGAACAGCTTGGGATCAGAAATACCCTGCAGTGACTCCTTGGATTCCACTCCCTCTAGAAGAACACTTGACTCACTCTTGAGGGAGGGGAAGAAAACTGGATCTGCCAGGAGTGAAGACTGAACTCAGCAATATTGGGTCAATGGGACCATGGGACTGTCTGGTGCCTGCCCAGGGAGTGGATGGGGAATTGTGGAGAAGAAAGAATGCCCTGATGTGTCAGGAGAGGGAAGGGACCTTTAATAATGATATACAAGGATAGAAAGTGTGACTTCTTAGTTCATAATAATAATAAAAATACAGAAAGATTAAAAAAGTAAATAATACAATATCCTTTTAACGGAGATGGAGCAGAAGAGTTGCTGCATTCTGAATGCATGGGTGGCTTCCACTTTAAAATAAATATCCATTAAATAACAGTAAAAAACAAATGATGAGTGAAGTAGAATTTACCTTTCTTTTAAAAATTTTTAAAATTTTATTTATAGGAGCGTGTGTGTGTGTGTGTGTGTGTGTGTGTGTGTGTGTTTGTGTGTGTGTGTGTCTGTCTGTCTGTCTGTCTGCCTGCCTGCCTGTCTGTCTGTCTATGCATGTGCACATGCTTGCAGCTGCCTGTACAGACAAAGACAAGGACATGAAAATTTCTGGAGCTGGAGTTACAGGGATTGTGTGTCAACAGTATGGGTGCTGGGAACTGAGCCCAGGACCTCTGAAAGAACAGCAACTGCTCTTAACTTCCAAGCCATCTCCTGGGCCCTAGAACTTACCTTTCCATGATTTCAAAGAAAACAGATATGTGACTGGCTCAGTTTCCCCTCTCTTTCCTGCCCTCTTCCTTTTTGAGACAGGGTCAATGATGGTGAGTATTAATTACCAACTCAATGTATTCTAAAGCCATCTGGGAGATAGTCCTATAGGCTTACCAACAGGTGGTTATGTGGATAACTTTAATCAATGTGAGAAGACACATGATGACTGTAGTTGGGAGCATCCTTTGGTTGAAATCCTGAACTGATTAGTGGATAAAAGAATAGTCATTGAATGGAGTTGAATCAGGGACACTCACAAAATAAAATATTTTTTTTTATAAAAAGACAAAAAGAAATAGAAGAAAATACAAACAAAATATTGGAAGACATGAACAAATCCTTGAAAGAAAATGAAGAAAAGTAAAACCAACAAATGAAGGAAACATTCCAGGAACTAAAAATTGAAAGAGAAGCAATAAAAAAGGCACAAAATGAGGCAAAATTAGAAATAGAAAATCTGAAGAAAAAAAGTGGCACTTCAGATACAAACATAACAAACAAAATCCAAGAGACGTAAGAAACAATCTCTGGAGTAGAAGACTCAGTAGTGCAAATAGTGACATCAGTCAAAAAAAAAAAAAAAACCACTAAAGACAAAAAGCCATAATACAAAATGTTCAGGAAAAGTGGGACACCATAAAAAGAGCTAACCTGAGAATAATAGAGATAGAAGAAGGAGAAAAATACTAGCTCAAAGGCACAAATAATATATTAAATAAAATCACAGAAGAAAACTTTCCTAACCTAAAAAAGGAAATGCCTATAAAGACACAAGAATCTTACAGAACACCAAATAGATAAGAGCCCCCCCCAAAGTCTGCACACCACATAATAATCAAGCCACAAAATATCCAGAACAAAGAAAAAAATTAAGAGCCGTAAAAGAAAAGAACCAATTTACATAAAACAAACACCTGTCAGAATAACTCCTGACTATTCAATGGAAACAATGAAAGCAAGAAGATCCTGGTCAGAAGTTATAGGAACACTAAAAGAGGATGTCTGTTAAACCAGACTACTATACCCAGCAAAAATATCAATTACCATAGGTGGAGCAAACAAGATATTTCATGACAAAGACAGGTCGAAACAATTCCTCTCTATAAATCTAGCACTACAGAAAGCACTAGAGAGAAAACTCCAACCTAAGGATCCCAGATACATCCACGAAACCACAAATAATTGATAATCCCATAGAGAAAAAGCCAAAGGAAAGGAAATACTCACAAGCTACCACCAAAAAATAACAGGAAATAAAAATCACTGGTCATTAATATCCCTTAATATTAATGAACTCAATTCACCTATAAAAAGACACACCCTAACATGATGCATGCAAAAATAGAAACTATCCTTCTGCTGCATTCAAGAAACACACTTCAACCCCAAAGACAGAAACAGACTCTGAGTAAAGGGTTGGGAAAAGATTTTCCAATCAAATGGCCCCAAGAAGCAAGATGGTGTTGTGGTGTTGCTATCCTAATACCTAACAAAGTAGAATTCTGTGGTAGAAAGTTTGCCTGGTCCATTTGGGGCCAGAGGTTTGTGACCTGGTCTGCGGCAGAGGTTTGGAACCTGGTCCACATGTTGGCTTTTGTCCCCCAAAGTAATGAATCAAATGCTTATAGTACTTCATGCTGTTTGGCCCATGTCTCAAGCACATTACTAGCTAGCTCTTTCATCGTAATTCAACCAATTTCCATTAATCTGCCCACCACGTGGCTCACAGCCCGTGGCTCACCTGTATTCCTACATGCTTCTTCTTCGGGGGAAAGATGGAGACTGACTAACTCCACCCTCCTGCTCATTTCTTCCTCTGATACTCCAACCACTTCTATGGTGCTCTACATAGGCCAAATCAGTCACTTTATTTACATTATACAGAACATTCCACCACAGAATTTAAACTAAAATCAATTAAAAGTTATGAGGATGGACATTACATATTCATCTCAAGAAACATTGGTCAAGAAGAGATTTCATTTCTTAATATTTAAGACTCTAATATAAGGGTACCTATGTATGTAAAAGAAACACTACTAAAGCACAAACCCCATATCATTTCTCACACTCTAATAGTGAGAAACTTGAATACCCCACTTTTACCCTTGGATAGGTCAACCAGACAGAGACTCAACAGATAAATTAGGATTATAACAGAAGTTAAAATGTACACAGATCTAATAGACATTTATAGAAGCTTCTACTGAAACACAAAGGAATATACATATTTCTCAGCACCACATGGAACTTTCTCTAAAACTGACCACATAATTGGTCATAAAGCAAATATCAATAGATACAAAAAAAGGACAAAAATCCCTTGCATATTTATCAGACCACCAAGGGTTAAAATTAGTAGTCAATAAGATCAAAAATCACAGAAAGCCTACAACCTCATGGAAATTAAACATCACTCAACTGAACCACCTCTGCATCAAGAAAGAAATTAAGAAATAAATCAAAGACTTCCTAAAATTTAACAAAAATGAATTCACATAAGACACAATGAAACCAATCTTAAGAGGAAAATTCATAACAATAGATGCCTATATGGAAAATCTAGAGAAATCTCACACTAGAGAACTAACAGCACAGCTGAAAACATTAGAATAATTAGAAGCAAACTCACCTGGATGAATTAGACTGCAGGAAATAATCAACTTAGAGCAGAAAACAGTACAATTTAAACAAAAAGAATAATACAAAGAATGAATGAATCAAACAGTTGGCTATTTGAGAAAGTCAACAAGATAGATATGTTCTTATCCAATCTAACCAAAACCAGAGAGAATATCGAAATCAACCAAATCAGAAATAAAAATGGGAACATAACAACAGACTCCTAGGAAATCCAGAGAATTATCAGGTCTTAGTTTGAATATCAATACTTCACACAAATGAAAAAATTAAAAGATATTGACTGATTTTTGGACAGGTACCTCTTACCAAAATTAAATCAAGATCATATTAAATAATTAAATAGACCTATAACACCAAAGGAAATCAAAAATGTCATTAAAAGCCTCCCAAGTAAAAAAAAAAGCCCATGTCCAGATGGTTTCCCTGTGGAATTCTACCAAACATTCAAAGAAGAACTAATACCAATACTCCTCAAACTGTTTCATAGAGTAGAAACTGAAGAAATATTGCCAAACTGTTTTTTTAGGAGGCCACAATAACAGTAACACACAAGTTACTCAAGGACACAACAAAAAAAGAACTACATACAAATTTTCTTAGCAATATTGATGCAAAAATTCTTAACAAATTTCTGGCAATCTGTATATAACAATTTATAAAAAAAAATATCATCCACCATGATCAAGTAGACTTCATCCCAGAAATGCAGGGACCGTTCAATATATAAACAACTGTAGATGTCATCCATAATATAAACAAACTGAAGAAACATGATTACATCCTTAGATGCTGAAAATTCCTTTGACAAAATGTAGCACTCCTTTATGATAAATATCCTGGAAAGATCAGGAATACAGGGAAAATAACTAAATATAATAGAGGTGATTTACAAGAAGCCAAAAGCCAACATTAAAATAAATGGAGAAATACTCAAAGCAATCCCACTAAAATCAGGAACTAGACAAGGCTGTCCTCTCTCTCCCTACCTATTCAACATAGTTCTCTCCCTACCTATTCAACATAGTTCTTGAAGTTTTAGATAAAAGAATAAATGAACACAAAGGCATTAAGGGGATACAAACTGGAAAAGAAGAAGTGAAACTATCTCTATTTGTAGATATGATTGTATACGTAAGTGACCCACAAAATTCTACTAGGGAACTTCTACAGCAGATAAACACCTTTGGAAATGTAGCACAATGCAAATTAACTCAAAGAAACCAGTAGCCCTACTATACAATAAAGACAGAAGGGCTGAAAAAGAAATAAGGGAAACATCACCCTTTATAATAGCTGCAAATTGCATTAAATATCTCATTGAAACTATAACCAAAGAAGTAACAAATCAATTTGACAAAAACTTTAAATCACTGAAAAAAGAAATCAAAGAGGATATCAGAAAATGGAAAGATCTCCCATGTTCCTGTATAAGTAGGAACAACATAGTAATAATGGTACTCCTGCCAAAAGCAATCTACAGATTCAATGTAATTCCCATCAAAATCTCAACACAATTTTTTACAGACTTTGACAGAATAATACTCAACTTCATTTGGAATAGCAGGAAAGCTAGGATTGCAAAAACAATATTGCCCAACAAAAGAACCTCAGGAGGCATCACTGTCCCTGACTTCAAGTTATACTATAGAGCTACAGTAATAAACACAGCCTGGTACTGTCATAGAAACAGACTTTTGGATCAATGGAATAGAATTGAAGATCCCGACATTAGTGGAAAAAACATATGAACAGTTGATCTTTGACAAAGATGCCCAAAATATGCAATGGAAAAAAGATATTATCTTTAATAAATTATATTGGTATAGCTTGAAGGCAGTGTGTAGAAAAATGCAAATAAATCCAACCCTATCACCCTGCACGAAAGCCAAATCCAAGTGGATCAAAATACTCAACATAAGCCCAGCCTTTCTGAACCTGATAGAAAAGAAAGTGGGAAATACCCTCCAATGCATTGGCACAGGTGACCACTTCCTAAATATAACACCAATAACACAGACACTAAAAACAACAATCAATATGTATGACCTCCTGAAACTGAGAAGCTTCTGTAAAGCCAAGGACACAGTTACTAAGGCAAAATGACAGCCTACAGAATGGGAAAAGATTTCACCAACCCTACAAGTGACAGAGAATTGATCTCTAAAATACAGAGAACTCATGAAACTACAGCCCAAAGCCCTAAATAACTCAATTAAAAAATGGGATTCAGAAATGTAAAGGGAATTCTCAGCAGAAGAATTACAAATGACTGGAAGGCACTTGAAAAAAATGCTCAACATCTTCAGACATCACAGAAATGCAAATTCAAACAACTTTGAGATATCACTTTAAAAATGTGAGAATGGCTCAGATTAAAGACACAGAATATAGCCTATACTGGAGATGTTGTGGGAGCAAGGGCAACAGAACATTCCTCCATTGTTGGTGGGAATGTCAGCTTGTCAGCCACTCTGGAATGCAGTATGATGGTTTCTCTGAATACTAGGAATCAGTTTCTCCAAGGACCAGGCAATATCTCTATTGGGCATATACCCTACAAGATCCACTTTTGCATCCCCAAGCGTTTGCTCAACTATGTTCATATCAACATTATTTGTAATAGCAAGAACCTGGAAACAACCAAGATGTCCTTCAAATGAAGAACAGATTAACAAACTGTGGTACATCTACACAATGGAGTACTACCCTGCAGTAAGAAAAAAAGATATTCTGAAATTTGAAGGCAAATGGATGGAATCAGTGAATATCCTCCTGAGTGAGGTATTACAATCCCAAAAAGAAATACAAGGGATGTACTCACTCATTAGTGGACTTTAAACAATAAGCAAAGCATACTGTAGCTGCAAACCACAACCACTGAACAGCGAGGCATTTGAAGCAACTTGGAGCAGAACCTTGGAGCCCATTCCCTTCAAAGTAAACATAGTTGAACCCATACTGAAATGTGTGGCCATTTTGAATTTTACCACCAGACTGGATTGCTTTGATTGACAAAGGAAAACATATTCCTTTGGGAATATTCTGCCTTTGACAAAAAAAAGATATTTTTTTCAATATCTTTCAAATATTTTATATAACCATTACTCTAAATAAAAATGTATACTAACTATTCTTATGTGGCTTGATCTTATAGGAAACTTCAAAGTAACATATTGTATCAATATATAGATAAACTGTATAATATAATCCACCCAAGGGAGAGAAAGTATACAAGACATGTTCAGACTTCACATATGGAGCTCTCTGCCTTACCAAAGTAAAGTTTTATTCTGCAATATTTAAGAGAAGTTACTGAGTCAATTGCTGTCATTGTAAATACAGGAAACAGAAGCCTTCAAAATAGCACATATAATGTAAAAAATAAAAAAAGGACAATTCCCTTATTTTTGGTCAACAAAAATAATTTTACTAAATTGTAATAGGTTGGCCACTACTAATACAATTTAAATACCCAATCCTGTCTGAAATTCGAGCTGACTTTACATTTAGTACTGTCACCTAGACAAAAAAAAAAAAAAAAAAAAAAAAAAAAAACAAAAATTTAGGCTGTAAACTATTTTATTCAGACATACTACGATCTGAAAAATTAGTGTGTTAACATTCTAAAGAATGAATTCCATCTAATTTTTAGTCATCAGATTCTAAAAAGATAGGAAACAAAGGCAGGCAACATTTGAAAATGCAATCTAGCCCCTTTAGTTGAGCAGCCAGTCTTGTCTGTGATATTTATAGTGTTGATATTTTTTTCTACTTATCTTTTTATTTTCTTTTCAGCAAGCAGAAAGCACACAAACACAAAGACTTTGGATTCCCCCAATCCTAGTCTTTGCATGACATCTATATTTAGGGTTAACTCAGAGAAAAACAATTAACAGTGGGTGCTATAAGATCCAATCCTACAAAGTAAAGTAAAAATGTCTTGTTATAATTCAGACTAAAAAGTACATTTGTAACTATGAATGTATCTTTTATTAAAAAAATAAAATGGCTCAAATACTCTAAGAAATGTTTTAACTGAACTAGCCCACAGAAAACACTTTTGACATGTTGATATTCATACCCAATTAGAAAAAGCTGATTCTAGAACGACTAAGTGAGACATTGTTTTCAATGCTTTGTACAAGATTATAAATGCAGCTTTAAATAGATTACTTTCTTTAAAACAATAAAACACAATATAAGAGAATGTTCCTGAATTGAAAGTCTTCTCAGACTCACTGTGTTCAGTCTCTACTTCAAGGCACTACAGATCATTGGTTGTCTAATGGAGGGGATTCATTATTTAAACTGCTGAATGGCCTGGGTCCAATTTCTTGTGAGATGCCCCACATTGATGTCTCAGCTTTATGTGGATTCACTTTGTTATTTCTGGGTTTGTGTCTTGTAAAATTTTTCTCAAAAACCTCTGTTTAAGAGTAGCTGTGATCTTTACTTAAATATGAGAAAAATCTTTTTAATGATATATCAATATGAAGCAGAAATTGAGTTTATCAAAAGACAGTATGCTTTCAGAGGGCCACAATCAAGTAACGGCATCAAGAGATGCTTATAATAGTTCCTCATGTTGGCAAAGTGTAGGTTCCTTCGGGTCAAATCCTGTAGGGAAGGTATGGAGTCAGGAATGAGAAGGAACAGATTAACACACCACACTATATCTGAAGGTGAATTTACGTGACTGTCACTATATATGTATATATATAATTGCATTTATTTAGTTAAATAAATGCATAAATATATATATGCATTTATTTAGTTAAAAAACTAGAGAGGGAAGAGAATTCACAGATAATATTTTAAAACATCAAAATTTCTGTATGAATATCACACTGAGAAGACCTTGTTAATCACCATCATGGCAGTAAACATGGTAACTAAATCAGCAGCTCAGAGAGTACATCTTAAACTGAAACCAGGAAGCACAGAGAACAGGCTCAAAGTGGCCCAAGTGTTTAAGGTCTCCAAGGCCTCCCCCAAGCCTGCCTAGAAGATCACTAATTGGGGAAGTATTCAAAAGTCCAAGAATACAAGGACATCCCATTGACATCACTATACTGTATTAGGTTTTGTTTGTTTGTCATATTTTTATTATGAATAAAGTCATATTTTTATCCATGTATACCCTTGTTCAAACTCCCTTCCCCGTTCACATTTTATACTTTGTACTCTATAAATGTATCAATGATTAAGTGGGTGGGGAGACAAGTAATTGAGGCTATGGCAGAAAAATACTTTTGGTCACTATCAATTTTAACATTATTGTAGTCATTTTGCTTATTCTCATCTTTATCCATTCAGTCATCCTCCCACAACTGACAATCTCTTTTAAATACGTTCACCTTGATTTCCCCACATCTGTGCCAAAAACTAAAAAGAGGAAAAGGGCATGGATCAAATGATAACCATTACTGACTGCTTGGCCAAGTTCAAGCTTTTCAACTTTGTAGATTACAATTCTCCAGCACCATTTTACTCTTTTTTTTTTTAATGAGTCTCATTATGCCCTATGGAAATTCCCAGATACCTTTGGGAAATTTTGTTCATTGATGGATGAAAATGTATAAAATGGCAGCATGTTTAAACAAAATAATTACTTGAAAAAAAAATTCCTGCCACTGAGAAACCACATAGCATGATGATTCAGACTACTCCCAAACAAGTTAGCAACAAGCTGCTAGAAAATCTAGAGAAGTAACATGTTTGGTAAATAAGGAATATTTAATAAATAAGTTTTCTGATAAATATGGTATATTTGATAATCAAGATTTATAAATTTCTATGGTTTAATAAGGCAATATTTGTCTAGCTTCATTTTTGCTCAATTTAATTTTTAACTATTTGTATAAACTAAGCCATTAGAAAACTGCACTATTCCATAATGTAGTGTCTGATCTCCCAAGAAAGTTCCCCCACCCCGAAGATCCTCAGGTGATTAAAAAAAATTACTGCTTTACTGCTTGATAGAGAGGGAGTCATTCTTTTCTCTGGCAAGAAGGACTTGTGGCCCTTCAACTAACAAATGACTGATGCCTATTAACTTGTCAAGGTAAATGTTTAGGTTCCTCAATCAATGATTTTATGTCATAAACCAGCTCTTAATCTCTCTTAATCCTTTATTCCATTGTAAAGTACAAAACAGGTAGCTTTTTTAAAATAAAGAAGTAGCCATCTCCAATTACCCTCAGATACTGTGTCAGTCTCTTACTTTCTTTAACTGACTCCACACCTATTTGGAAGCTGAACCCCACTGAACCTGGACTCTGCCACTATGTAGTACCTATTTGCATGTGATTTGATGGCATTAGAAGTTACAATGTTGAAATAATGTAATCAACATTTAAGTTTAAAGATTCCAAATGTTTAGCTATACTTATGCATCTAAAAATTTTTCTTGTGTATATGAAACATGAAAGTTTTTATAAGGTGCACAACACAGACTTTTGCATAAAAAATAATACTAATGCAATAAAAATAAATAAAAAGTAGAGAAATTCTTAGTGCATATAGGTTATAAGCAGATTATGGCATATTCTTTGACTATTGACATAATTTAAGAGGTCCAGAACAGCTTAGCTACACAGCTGCCATGACAGGCTTAATAAAACACCAGCCAAACAGTAGGCTTGAATCTCTTACTAGCAATCCCTGGTAGTTCCAGAAAAAAAAATCCATAAGCAGACAACACCCAGGGAGAGGCCAGCATCTAAGTCATTCCAAACTTTCCAATCATTAGATATTCCTTGAGCCCAGCATACACCTTTTTCCCCGAATCTCTCTAAGATACTCCTAGACAAATGTCAGGCAATCAGGGTTCAGAATCCTAAATCCTGTCACCCCAATCCAAAATCTACTATAAAAAATAACCCTTAACCTGACTGGCCTGAGTGACTCTTTTCTCACTGTTTTCTTCGGACAGACAGAAAGAACAAGCTTAAGCTTGAAAAATAGTCTCTTGGCTTCTACATAGAGGATTTGGACTCTGTGGTGGCCTTTTGGGTGAACTCATGATCTGGGCATAACATCTGGGGGCTCATCTGGAGTCACCCCAAGCCCACTGGGACCACCACCTGTAGAGCTTGAAACTGACCACTAAATTTTCTGTATCTGCTTTTGTGTTTTCTGTGTCTTCTGTGTCTACTTTCATATATTTTGTGTTTCATGTCTTTGAGGATATTTTATAAGTGAGCTTTTTGATATTGTTTTTTAAAGAGGGATTTTAAATATCGTTTTTGTAAATGGGCCTATTGAATATTTTTTTTGTCAGTGAGCCCTTAATTAAACATCTGCAAATGTTGTGCGTGGAAAGACTGCAGACAGAGGCACTGGGAGAAGTCATTTTTGGTTAATTTGGATTTCATTTAGTTCTGGCTTTATCTACAGCCACTGAAAGAGCTCTTCTGTCATTTTGTGTGATGATTTTGTTTATTCTTTTTCTGACTTACAAAAATTGTAGACTCTTACTCTAGGATATTTTTTTAATCTTGTTCAGCTGACACTTTCCCAGGGAAAAGTTTTGCTTGCCTATTGGTTGGATTATCCACCTATATGAATGTGTTAATGCATGAGTAATGTGACCAAAGTATGCATGTTTTATGTGGGTTTATGTGTTCATATGTTGTGACTCCAGAAAAAACATTGCAAGACCATCTTTCTTGAGAAAGTTGTGTATGCCTGTTTTGTTGAAAGATTTTGTCTGTGTTTTCTGCTGTGTTTATAAGTTTTGTTGCAACAAATTATTTAAATATTTTTTATCTCTAGTGCCAATAGCAGCCAGTCATCAACCACAGCTATTGTGGCTGCATTTATGGTCAGGGCTCAGAAGTTTTCTCTGAGCTCTAGTCACTGGTTTTGAATTATCAGGAGTTCAAATATCTTTTTTCATGGAGATAATGTTAAAGTTGTTTTATGTTATTATTTATTCATTTTTTAAAAAAAGTTCTGAGAATCTATTTCATGGTTTAATACATATCAAACAAGTGCCATCACTTGGACTCCTGCAACTGAAGACACTACTTTCGTTTATACTTCAGACTGATAACTAGTTTTACATATATTTGACTTCAATATTACAAGTATGCAAAAATATATTCTTGTGAAAACCACTGTTGATTTAGTATAGACTTACATAATTTCTATGGTAACTTTAAAAATTAACTGCCAAACTAAGTTTCCAGCATTATAGAATAAAACAAACAGCTTTTGTAGTGTAGATGACTTAACAGTTGTCAGCTTTGGCAAGAAATAACAGTGGTCCAGTTCCCTTGGCATCAGTGAAGCTGTTGGTATGGCTGTTCTTGCTGAGGTTAACTGCTTTAATAAAACCCTTATTTGGTTCATTTACTCAGGCTATTGATTATCACAGATGCAATGACAGAACTCCATTATAATAAACTATACTGTCACCTAGATATTAATATTATTAAAGATCCTAAGATATTCTTCTTTGGTATTTTCTTCAGAGTATATTATATAAAATTACACAGTTTCAAGATAATTATGTTTGTTCTTGAATGTTTGTGTGTGAATGTGCGTGTGTGCGTGTGTGTGTGTGTGTGTGTGTGTGTGTGTGTGTGTGTTATATTTTAGCTGTTGGATTACACAGATTCAATGTCAGAGCAATGCTCCATCAAGTAAACTGCCATAACATCACTGACATTTCAAGGACATCTCTCCTGTTCTATTGATTTCAAGATGGTCATGTGATTTATGTGTATAAGATACTTTATAAGTTATGTGTGAGCTGTGTATACAATTTAGAAGTAATTGATATTTTATTTAATAAACATAATATTTATTATCAACTCCTCTTTCAGGGAAGAAACATATCCATGTATTCTGATGGCATGTTTTAATGTACTGAGAAAGTAAATATATATGTACACATCCTTATTATATAGATTATTCAGAAGGTGATTGTTTAAGAACTTTATGCTGAGAACTGAGAATCAAGAGTGTACACAATAAACATGCCCTACACACATCTCAGATCTTTTATGTGATCTAGTTTTACCATTCTAAAAGTAATCATCTATATAATTATATATTTGATTATATATATAAAATTTAATCACATATTTATGATAATCATGTTTATAAAATATATGACAGAGAGGTCCATAAAATGTGCTATTGTGGAATTATTTATTATTATCTAATTGACAAATCTGTTTATGTTGTAATAGGCTTCTGGCTGGACTTTCCAGGTTATCCTCACAATTTTGACCCACAGTCCCATAGAAGCACATACAGTCCCACAGAATCACATAGATGCTTGTATTACTTATATGCTGATTGACTTTGGTCCCAGGCATATAGTTTCCTAGATCCTTTATCTGAACTCAACCCATTGTGTTCAACCTTGTGGTTCAGTACCGTTTCTTATAGCTATACTTCAGCTTCTTCCACCTGAGTGTCTGTGGCAGCTCTCTCTGCCATCTGTGTGGCATTTTTCTGGTGTCTGTCTCTGCTTTGAGATGTTCCCAAGCTTTCTCAGTCTGGTAGCCCTGCACACACTTCCTGTCTGCCTTTGGCTAATCAGCTTTTATTAAACACATAGTCGGGACAAATATTTACATTACCAGCATAATCCCACAACATTTCCCCCTTTTCTCTTTTTAAAACAAGAAGAACCCTAAATCTAATATCCTTTTTCCCCATTACCTATAACAATTTATAACCAACACTGTAAACAAACACGAATATCAATGACCCATTTTGGGGGACTGTAGGCATAGCCCTCTAAGTTACTTCCTGCTGAATGAGGTATTAGCAATTCCATGGGAATACAAAGAAAAATGTAGGATTATGGACAAGTCTTTACTGAAGGTGTCTTAAAGCTGAGCCATCTCAGCCAGTCTTGTTGAAGTAATTTTGGATGCAGAACTCAGAGAAAAGTTCAACATAGGTGCCCTGAATTGCTGAATCATCTGGGTCATCCATTTCCAATGGAGATTTTCCCAGGTAGTCTTCCTTGATCAAACATTATTTTCTTTAACTGGGAATAAATTTACAGCTTCTCATTTTCTGTAGAAATAAAAAGAAAACCTCTTCTCCAAAGCAGCATATCTTTGAATTTCAATTTTAATGTCAACTCATTTATCAAAAATATAGGTTGGTTTAATGCAATAGCACTTATACTCAAATGGCTTTTAGGAGGTTTTACTACTTCCTTTATAGTCAAAAAACTTAAAGATAAGACAATAATATACAGTTTGCAGGCATTCTTTGTATTTTCCATTTTTATATGGATTATTACTACTTCTTTGTACTCTATTTCTTTTTTTCTTTTATTTTATTATTATGAACAAAGAAGTTACACTTTCTATCCTTGTATATTCTTATTCAAGGTCCCTTCCCCCTCCCACCACATCAGGTCATTGAAAATCTGGCTTTAGTGTTGAATTATGGCTTTTTTTTTCTCTAGACCCAAGCATGTTTATTTGAAAAATGTCTCTATGTTGCTCTGTCAGTCTGA
This sequence comes from Sigmodon hispidus, assembly GCA_004025045.1. NCBI lineage: Eukaryota > Metazoa > Chordata > Mammalia > Rodentia > Cricetidae > Sigmodon > Sigmodon hispidus. The sequence continues at coordinate 57,895 of PVIH01009126.1, read as the reverse complement.
GCCACTGACATAGTGACAGGCAGAAAAAGAAAAGCAGAATAAAGAAAAAAATGATACCATGTATGTGAATATTCCATACTTTAAAATTTATAAATTTATTTTATTAGATATGATTAAATATCTGTTCATTATTTTTTTGATCAAAGTAACTTTTTATTTTTAACTAAAATTTTAGTTAAAGCTTGCCAAACATCGAATTAAAAACAACCCGCATCCGCAGACACTGGAGCACTACCCTATCTCAGACTCTTCTCACTTCTAGGCAAAGAACCCAAAGTCTTACCCAAAATTCCCTTGTAAGTTCAGCACATACATGCCGATACCAGGAGAAAAGCAAAATAGAAAAACACCTGTTTGAAATACTGCTAGTATAACAGTGACAATTTCATATGTGCAGAGTGTCAACTTCACGGTCATATTAATAAAAGCTAGTTTACATACACTCCAACTGCAGCAGAATGAATGAACACTTTGCACCTGGCTCATATGTAATGTGTGTAATCGAAACGCAAATGTCCACACAATAATTACATCCTTATGTTTAAGATTCTGAAGACAATGAAGCTTTGAATATAAAAAGTTTAACTAGCTCTTTAAAGTTGTTTCACATAGAACTCCTTTCTAGAGAGTTCTGAAGATATAAAAGATACAACATAGTATAAACTGTATGATTTAAACAGTAGCAAAAGCTGTTAAATTTTAATTCAAAAATATAAAAAAATAGCCTGAAATGGCAATTTTTTTCCAATACCAATGTATGTAAAAATGTTTAAATAGTGTTGTTGCTCCAAAAATATACTTTTTTTTCTATTTGCAATAGTTTATAAAGGCAAACACACTTGCAAATTGAGGTAGCTAAAGCCAAATTCACAAACTTTGGATAAAGAAAAGTAACCTTCCTATGTTTTGACTTTAAATGAATTCTAATTGCTTTACACTTTTAAATTCACATTACTTTACAAAAACTTAATTTAAAACACTGAAAAATGTTTTAAAAACTTATATTCCTGACAATTATCTTACATTCAAAACTGTACAGAAAAATCACAAGTCACCATATATTACATAAAAGTAAGCTATGTATTTACATTCCCAAATGCACTTTTAAAGTCTGAGGTCAGGCCACTACTATGAATGGTCGCCCTTAAACGGCCCGCAAGAGCTCTGCTTACTTTTCACATAAACCACCAATACTGGGCTGGAGTTTGCTAACATATATCTAGAGGCAGAATTTTCACTAATGTCTCTTTTAAGTACAATGAAGCATAGATGTACTTTAGGTTTTCACTTAAGAAAAAACAAATGGCAAAAAAAACCCTACAAAAATAAGACTTCAGATTTTTAGGGTTTAAAATTTTTCTATTAACAAGCAAGTTCTACCACCTTTGTGTTTTCCCTATGTTAACTGCTATACAACTACGTTAAAATGGCTATTATTTGGCTCTATAGTCCTGACTCGAAAAACAAACTTAGAGATCCTGTCAGTGCATCAACAGTTAGTTGGTTTGGACTTTTTTTTGTGAGAGGCGTCTGACCTGTGGAGGTATCGAGCACAGGCCGGTCAGTAAACATAGGGGAATATGCGGTAGGGTACATGCTGGCAGTACTTCTCCCAGGCCAGGCCATACTTCCTCTTACACTGGTGTTCATCATGGGCTTCTCGGTGGACAAGCAACACCGGTGAAGTAGATGACATAGAAGTAAGGCAGGAGGTGGCTAAACCCACATGGGAGGGACCAGGCCAGAGCCATGATGAGATCTCCCAAGTAATTGGGATGTCGAACAAAGCCCCACCATCCAGAAACAAGCAGACTCTTTCCAGTGGAAGTATGAATGCTCTTTAAGTGTGTGAGCTTCGGATCACTGGGATTCTTCCGGAATGCATTTTTCTGAGAGTTTGCACAACGGAAGATTACATAGTCACAAAGTTTCAGAACAATGATGACAGAAACCAATGGCCAGGACAACTCTTGGGGATGGCTGACCAGGTAAAAGGCCTGAAGGCTGTAGGTGAATGGGACCCACACTAAATCCCCAAAGGCTAGCATGAAACCAAAGCCATTGTGGATGATATCCATGGTATTCAGCAATGCTTCCTCATTCCAGAGGGCATCCATCACATACAAAAGCTGGAAACTATTAACCAAGACCATTGCCAAGGATGGGGCACCTCGTTCCTGGACTTTCATTTCAGCCAAAAGCATCACCAAGTTAACAACCACCCATCCAATCAATCCAGGACGCAATTCACAAAACTATTTAAGATCAAAAGCACCAATTCGAGGATTTCATTCACAGCCAATGAAGAAATCATAAAGAGTATTTACAGAACTGGCAGGTGACAGCTCATCCCTAGGGGCCTTCAAAGAGTAGATGTAGAGATTATCGCTCAAGATCACTGAAAAAACAGTGGCTGCAAGTGCAAACTGAAGGAAGTGGGTGTACATATAACACAGATCTACGCCCCAGAAGACAGTTGTTCCAACGACTGCAGACGTCAGGACAAAAGCGTAGAATCCATTTAGTCTATACTTGAGTCTTCTTCCATCAACAAGAGGTGGTTGTTAGTTTTTTGCACGTGGCGCATGAATGGAATCTCAACACCGGAAGTACCACACTAGAGTTTATTACAGCAGGGAGCAGAGATGGGGCAGAAGGGGGCAGAGAGAGGAGAGAGAGAGAGAGAAGAGAGGCTGGGGCTTGTGTGAGCCCTTTCATTAAAAGGGTGGGCGGGCCCATGTTTGCATCGCCACACCCAGGGGGATGATTGACAGTTACATTCCAGGTGAATGGAAGCTTTGGAAATCCTTACAGTGTTCCTTCTACAACCTTCCCAATTGGCAGAAGGTAAAAGAGAGCTTGAACAAAAAAACCAGAGGAGGTAGATGCCACACACTCTGGTTTCCCACTGTTCATCCAAAGCTGGTAGAGGAGGAGGGAATCTCAGCAGGCTGGGGTCCTTCTGTCTGCACTGCAGTAGCAGCAGGAACAGGACAGCAGGCAGGCCCAGCATGATGAGCAATGCGCCAGGTACTCCTCCAAACTCCAAGTCCTTCCTTTGTGGAGTGGTCACTTGAAAGGTTTCCAAAGGTGTAGGTGCTTTGGTAATGAGCTTCTGTTCCTTGCACTCTATTTCTTTGACTTTGATCTCTTCTCTTCTTGGACGAAGGCTGTACTGTGTAGCTATATAACTGGCTTCTGGTGACAAAATGACTCTTTCCTGCTTGTTTTTGTGAGGTATGTCATTCCTCTCCAGATGTTCCGGTTCCCCATTGTACACATTGATGCTGTTTCCAAAAGGTTTCAATACAAGCGGAGTCAAATTAACTTGCAAAATTTTCCTCCATGTTTCCTTATCCTTAATGTCTACCTGGTGGGAAGCAGAGGCAGATCTTCTGGAACCTTTTGACGCCCTGCCAGGGGATCAGGAGCGTGACCTTGAGCGACTGCCCCAGCGTCTTGAAGGAGAACTGGACATTGAGCCACTTTTCCTTTGCTTAAAGGATTTTAAAGGCTTGAGGTCAATCTCCTTCAGTTCCAGTTCAGTTCCATCTTTGTATTTTACAGTGTACAGCTGGGATTTGCTGTCATGGCTCAGAACCTCTACTTCATAATAAAGGGAGCTCCCAGGCCATCAACCTCTGACCACTTCACCCTCGGCAAACTTCCTGCTTGGCATTTTCTAAAATTAGTCTGGCCGCGCTCCGGCGGGAACTTCAGCAACTCTGGGACAGACACCCAGCAGCCCGCAGAGCACTCAGCCGCGCTCCTGTTCATTATTTTTTAAACATAAAACTAATAACACTGGAAATTGATAATTATGATAAAAATCTATGCATGGGTAAATTTAAAGAAACCATATGACAGAATTTCATATTGGATTACCACCATTTTTAGTAAACCACATAACTGTTTGGCACTTTTCTAGAATTAGAGAAACATCATATGCTTTCACCATATGTCTGGTTTAGCCATCTTTGCTGGGGTTAATAAGAATCTTTTGTTTCTGTAGTGCTCAATGTCACCACCCTTGCTGGTTTCAGGGGCTCCCAGCACTAGCACTAGGGGCTGCTAGCCAAACCTCTGTTAAGGTTGGCTCCACTGTCAGAGGGCAAAGAGTCACTGCCTATGGTTGATGAGCTATGGCTGCTGTGTTATAACATTGAATTCATGGCTACTTTGATCATCTAGATCCAATGTGTTATAAATATCTGTCATCATTTGGAAGTTGAGTTAGATTTAACTCTTTATGTGTGAATGTAAGATAGCTTTATCTCTACATTTATATGTATCTAAGTTTTATCCAACTGGGCATATGTGTGCTTACCACTAATATTTAGAGACAACATGTTTAGGTTTTAGGTTAAAGAGTACATTTCTTAGTCCTAATGAGCTTTCTATTCTTTGTATTTTAGACTGAGAAATCAACAGTCTTCAAGTATTTTAAATCCAGACTATGGACAAGCAACAGGACAACAGAATATTGACTGTACTCTTTTGCTTAGACAACATAAGGTCAGTCTTCTATATGTCCCTTTTCCATGGAAAATCTCTCATCTTATCAGCCTGGAAGGTGAACACTGATGCTGTTCTGATACTTCTGCCTCTAATGATGTGGAGACCTGGGGATAGCTAACTGGGTCTGGATTCAACTCTATCATTTTTAAGAGATTTAGAAGCAGAAGCTGCTAGGTTTGCACTCAGATATAATTTATTCTCGAGTCTCTGATAATGTTGAAGAATAGTTAGCTACAACATTGTCAGCTTGGAAGCATCAGAAAATCAGATTCTTTCACAAGACTATAGCCAGCTTGCAAGCCCATTTTGTATGTAAAAATAAAGCCTCGATTTTTTCTAAACCTATGAGGTCACTTGGTTAGAAAATATTCTAAGATATAAAATATGCAAACTTTGAGGGTCTCAGAAAACGATGTAAGAATAAATACATAAATTGTAAAATTTGTTCCTACATTTCACAAACCCAGAAAGATAAGTAGGGCATGTACTCACTCATTACTGGACTCTAAACAAACAAACAAACAAAAAAAATCAAAGCATGCCCAAGCTGCAAACCACAACCACTGAACAGCTTGGGATCACAAACACCTTGGACTGACTCCTTGGATCCCACGCCCCCTAGAGGAACACCTGACTCAGTCTTGAAATTGGGGGGAGAAAACTGGATCTGCCAGGAGTGGAGACTTAACTAAGCAATATTAGGACAGTGAGACCATGGGACTGTCTGCCCCCTGCCCAGGGAGGGGATGGGGACTTGTGGAGAAGAGAGAATGAACTGATGTGTTAGGAGGGTTAGAGTTACTCATATACAGAGAAATCTTTTAATGTTTGTTTATGTTTTCCCTATATCTGAACAACTGATTCTACATAGAAACAACAAAGTCTAAATAAAAAAGAGAGACTATTTTATTGAAAAAAAAAAAAAAAAGAAAGCAGGAAGACTTCCATGTGCATCACAAACTTCAAGGATTACATTAGAAGTCCACAACTCAGACTCATGTCTGAGCTCACATGAAGTCCCAAGGGGAGCTAACAAAGCAATATTTGCTGGTGGTGAACACACCCTTTTAATCCCAGCACTCTTAAGGCAGTGGCAGGGGATCTCTGTGAGTTCAAGGGCAGCCTACTCTATGGGGGTGGGGCGTGTTCCAGGACAGCCAGGGCTACACAGAGAAACCTTGTCTCCAACAAAAGAACAAAAATGTAAGCAGAGTGATGACACCAGGAATCTGTGGGAAAAATAGAGAAGTGTGAAGGAGGATCTGAGAAGTTGAAGACCTGTTGGACTCTCGTGCATCAACCTGGGCAACCAAATAAAGTTCTGAGTGAACCGGAGACAGAATGGACTTAATGTGATAGCCAGCATGGATGAGCAAATCGACTCCCAAGGTGCAGCCCTGGACACAGGATGGTGAGCTTGCTCATAACTTCTTCTCTAGAACAACCCTCTTCCCCCACACTCTAGAGTCCTCCACTCCTGCTGCCTTGCTTGCTTTCTCTCTCTCTTGCTAATTCTGAACCCTTCAGAAAGAAAATGCACCAAATTTTGATTGCGGAAAAAAATATTTCCACTTGGCTGGTATATGCAACCTACTCCAAAGGACTATAAGCTCTGGACTTGCTGAAGGTAGATGTGGACCAGTTCTAGCCAATGTGATTGTTTTCTCTCTATACAGCTGGATTATATAATTACATGGTTCTGACAAATGCCCCATTTCCCAGCCTTTGACTAAACTTTTATCTTTTGTAAGCAGTGAAAACAACACCCTATTATCAGCCTGAAGCCATTATAAAAGACAATATATTGTCCTGTGTTTCATGTCCATAAAGGCTGAAATGCTGGGTTAAAGTGAAACTTTCTAGCATGGGAGACAAAATGGTACCCAGAGTTGTCAATTGATTCATTAACTAAAATGTTTTGGCAATAAGACAGTTGACCTTCTTTATTCAGAATCAAGGTTCTTCCTTAAAATTATCTTTATACAAATCTGATTGTACTCAAAGATCAGAACTATAGAGCCTTAAGAATGAGAATAGATGCAAATGTCATTGCCCAAGAAAACTGTTGGCTAGTGATATTTCTGTTCCATTATTTTAACCCCTATTGAGGCAGAATCCATGATTGGTCCTGGCATCATTATTTGTGAAATTTGGAATATGGGGCCCAGAGCAGTTTGATGACACAGCAATGTAAGTCTCAGAACAACTTGGCTATACAGCTGCCATGACAGACTCGATAAAAACTGGCCCAAGAGTGGGCCTGAATCTCTTATTGGCCTGTACCTAGTAGTTCCTGGAATAGCCCCAAAGCAGACACCACCCAAGGAGGGGCCAGCATCTAAAGTATTTATAACCATTTCAATTATTAGATAGTCTTTGAGTCCAGAACACACCAATCCTTGAATTCACAAAAATACCACTAAGCAAATGTCAGCCAGTCAGTGTTCTGAACCTTAAAAATCCCCACACCCAAACCTCTACCATGACTAAAAAACCCTACCCTAACTGAGGTGTGTTTTCTCTGCTCTCACTGTTGCATCAGACAGATAGAGGGACTGAGCTTGAGCTTGAAAAATATCTCTACAATTTTACATACAACATTCAATTTCTCTTGTGGTCTTTTGGAAGTTCTCACAATCTATGCATAACAGTTTCACTAGATGTTTTAATATTGCTTCTAAATCTTACAAAAAAGGAATTGAAGAGAGTAATCTTAGCTCAAGAAATGCCATTTTGTATTCTAGTATCCATAGAGATAAAATAGAGTTCAGTTCCACCTTCCTGGCAGGGGCTTGCCCAGTTCTAGGAGAGAATGAACCAGGACACCTGGATGATCCAGGTGGGGTCCAGGACTAAAAGGAGTCTTCCATTTTAGAGAACTATACAGAACTAAAGCACACAGAGCCCTGAGAAAGAGTCCCTCACCCAGTTCCCTAGAGACTATTGCTAGAAACTGCTGTTCACAGAGGGGCAGCAAGACCTCAGTTCCGACTGCAGAATCCATACCACCCTGGCCCTGCTATCTGACCACCAAATGCTCTGGTCAAAATACACCACCATCATTCTTGGGCCCAGATTCAAGGAGAAATTCCCAGTTTAGCTGTCAGCATACAACCTTGAACTAGAGTAATCCCAAATTGTGGTTTTTCCCTTTAAATGTGGCTGTTAAGCTCCGCCCAGGAGACCCTCCTAATCTTGCAATGGCAAGAGCTGGACTGGGTTCCCTGCCATGGCTTATGGCTTGTATTTACATCAGTAAACCTTGCTATTGCATTCTGCTATGTCCTTGTCTCTGGTGGTCTCTCCAGGGTCTCGACTTTGGGCAAAACAGACTCATAAACCTTTTTATTACAAGTGATATGAAAACACACTTTGATTCTTTAGGAGAATCCTTAAGGTTAAGATGCCTCTACAGGCAAAGAAAAGTTGGAAATGAAGACAATTTGTTTAAATGAGTTCTAATAAAATGAATGAAACAAGAGAAGTGTAGACTTTCTAGAGCTTATTATGGGAGCACAATATCTGACCAAGATCAGCTTCTATTAATTATGTCTTTTATTGAATATTGACATATGGTTCTAGGCACAAAGAAGGCCTATACCTGGTTATATGTAAATAGGGAACATTCCTGGGTGCTTTAGAATAAGAGGAGGCATATATTTGCTTTTAAGAAATTGGTATTATTAGGAGAAAGGACTCTGAGACCATGATCATGCCTTAAGATAAAAAACTACTGAAATGGAAAAATAGAATTATTAATAGAAATATAGAAGCACCTTAATAAGAAAGAGGGATTTTCCCTTAAAACCTGAAAAGGGGCTTCATTAAGAGGGATAGACACAGTGAATATGCAGATGTTGAAAACCAAAAGGCACTTAAATTCTCCAAGCAAAGAAAATATCTGACTTTTATATCCTTTCAGGGTGTAGCAGAAGTTCTAGAGCCCATAATTCTTTTCAACATAACATATATAACAATTGCATGGAGAGGTCAGGTTCTTGTTAGGACCAAAAATTAGATATTGATATTAGGATACAGCACATTAAAGCTTATCTTCTGTTCTAAGGGTATAGATTGAAGCTACAAGGCCTGATCTCAGGCCATGGATATTTCTTGTGAAGAGTAAATAGAATTTTCAAATTGTGAAGACCATTGTGTAAGAACCTGGATTCATTCTCATGTTGATACCTGGGGGCAGGGCCTAGGTCTATGATTGAACTCTGCAGAAGCTAATGGATTCAAAATTTGGATTCACACCAATCACAGCTGTATCTTACCCTTTTGCCCAATCCTGAAATGCCAAGGTGTGTCACATCTTGCTTACATATGTTTTCTCATAAAGACCCCTCCCCCTTTGAGCTCACGGTCCTTAGCCTTTCCACTGTGCTGGAATTAGACTATTGACCCAGTTTCATGGGAATCTGGAATCTGTATGTAACCTATATGAAACAATAAAATCCTCACTCTTTACAGTATGTCCGGCCTCCCTGGTGGTGATTGTAGAAATTCTTACATGCAGGCATAACACATTGTCCAACATATCCAGTCTACAGACACTATCTTATGTTCCAAAAGAAGGTAAAATAATTAAATACCTTTTGTTACTGGTTTAACTTTTTAGCTAACTGACCATTCTTCTAGAGCCCAAATCACAGGATACATGTTTGCTATAAGGAATATGTAGCAATATGTATTATCAGTTTATTCTTTAGTTTTAGGTTAATTAAAAACTTTTTTCTCTTGAAGAGGAAGTGTTTGCAATGCAGATAATAACATAACAGGGTCCAGTCTTGACTATGTTCTCTTAATTTGACTGTTTAATTCTATTTATTATAATAACAGTTTCTGGCCTGGCCTAGCCTCAAGATCTGGAACTGCTGTCCCAAATAATTACACAAAGACATACATTAATTACAAACTGCTTTATGACTCAGGCTCATTATCAGTTTAAATCTTAACCTATTTCTAATAATCTGTCTTGTCACATAGTCAGTGGATTTATCTGTGTTACATTATATCTTGCTCTCTAGGGCAGAATCTGACAGCATCTCCTCCTGACTCCAACTTCCTTCCACTTTATTTATGCTCAGATTTCCAGCCTGTGTTTAAGATGCCTTGCCATATGCCAATGCAATTTCTTTATTATCCAATGATAATTCACACCACACAGAACGACATAGTACATCACTTTATTGTCTCAGTGAATGATCAACTTTACTTCTAAATTTTGTTGCTTTTATAATCATGATTCTGAAAAGGGAAGATTTATATTAACTACTATGGTGATTTGAATAGGTATAATGCCCATAGTTTCAAGTATTTAAATGCTAGGTCCATAGAGAATGGCATTATTAGGAGATATGGCCTTAATGGAGTAGGTATGGCCTTATTAAATGGATTGTGTCACTCTGAGGGAGGGCTTTCAGGTTGCATGTGCTCAAGCTATGTCCAGTGTAGTATACAAAATCTTATGATGCCTACATATCAAGACAGGACTTTTAGCTTCTTCTCCAGCACCATGTCTGCCTTCACAACACTGTCAAGATAATGGACTAAACCTCTGAAACTATAAGCCAGGTTTCATTAAATATTTTCCTACACAAAAGTTGCTGTAGTCATGGTGCTTCTTCACAGCTATAAGAACTTTAACAATGACAATTAGTTATATAATTAGTATAAGAGAATTTGTATAAAAGTAAAAAGATTATCAGCTAAAAATATGTTTAAGAGAATTTGTACAAAAAGAAAGAAAAATACAAAGAATTAGTAGCTAAGAAAGAAATAAAAACTCTAAAACTTGTTGTTCTTTATATTTAATGATTTAAAAAAAAACATGTCACAACATGTTGGGGGATTGAATTCTTCTCCATTGCAAATAATGTCCTGCCCACTGGTTTAATAAAAATACTGATTGGCCAAAGGCAAAGAGTAAGTGTGGGTGAGGCTAATAAATTAAGAAAACTCTGGGAACATCTCAGAGCAGAGAAGAGATGCCACAGGGATGCCATAGAGACTTGATGAAGAGACAGCAACAAACACATAGGAAAGAAATTAAAATGCTGCTCTGAGAAAAAGAATCAAGCTGCATGGTGGAACAAGAGAAGAAAGGTAGGTTAGCTTAAGGGTAAAGAGTTAGCAAGTTATTTGCCTAGGCCCTAGACCAATCATTGTAAAATTAATCTAAGCATCTGTGTGTTTTTGTGGGATTGTTGGTCTTAACCCTGAGGCTAGAATGGAAAGTCTGCACCAAATACCTAATATGACAACAACATACACCTGTTATGTCTCAACAAGATGGCTACCTAAACATTTTTTGTACGGTTACAATAACAACAGACATGCAAAAGTAAATGAGTGAAAATTTATGAGGCCTCTATTTACAGAAGACATAGAAAGAAACCAAAGAATATAGAGAACAGGATAATAGGTATTGTGCAGAAAACATACAAAACACACACACACACACACAAATTGGATATTCAATATTGAGTAGTCAGTATTAATATAACATTTCACAGATGAAGCTTGTTATATTTAAGCATTTAGAAATATACATGTATATAACTATGTAACAGTTTTAAAAAAGAAGCCATAAATTCAAAATAAAGAAACACACAAACAGGGTAATGATTGTACATGGACGATGTGGGGGAAAATAGAGAATGACATAATTATGCAATATATATGAAGTTTCATTGACTGTTTTAGACCTGAGCACAAATTTTTCCAGCTGTGTTATCAATGAATTTTTTTTACACTCTCCCACTCTCTCTTCATTAATTAATTTATTCAATCATTTATTAATTTACGTGGTGACTTGAATTGTTTTGTTATAGTTACTTAAAGATGATTAGTGAGAGTTTGCAACAAGTGAACACGTTAAAAAAAGGTCTACATCATAGAAGAAAATGGCTTTCCTTTGTCAGCAACTATTAACTGCCCATAAATCATGCTAGATAGTTAAGGCTTTATCAGACTTTTTCCCTAAACGAAAGGTTGTTTCTAAACGAAAGATCCCTGTGTTCACATAATCACAGCTGCCATGTGTTTGATTGTCAAAACAGTGACATGTATTGCAAATATTATATCATAACACTCATCTTTTGCCCTGCACTTGCAGGGAGAAAAATCAGGTAAAACCAGCTTTTATGACTTTTACAAAGAGTGCCAGCAGGTATGACCCAGAAAAAGGTGGATATGCCTGTCTCAAAACAGCTATAATATAAATAATTCTTCCCATTTCAAAATGGTTCAATTGATTAAAAAACAACTCACAGATATATCTAACTGCTTGGATTTTAGTTAATTTCAAATGTAGTTGATGTGACAACAAAAAGTAGCTATCACAATTCAACTTGGCAACTTGACACTCAGATGTCTTTGTTTCATGTTTAACTTTAAAATAATAACCTGCTTATCATTATGCCTGTTGTAACTATTCCAAATATCATAATGAACACATTATATATTTAAACAGGTCATACTTATGACCAACATGACATAACTATCATGCATAGGTTTGGAAACATATTATATAATTAATCAGGTCATAATTACACCTAACATGATATTGTAATACCTCATAAAACATCAAATGTATCATAAATTCTATTTGTCATTTTTCCTGTTTGAAACTTCTTTTAGTAACTAAATTTTAATATAACTGCTGATATTTTCATAATTGATACTACATTATAAGATTCATTGAAGAAAGCAAATAAATTTCTATGCAAACATATTCTTAATAAAATAAAAGAGAAACACTCTTGTCAATTTTAATCTTTATTTCTCTAACTAGTCACCTGGCCTTACCTGGAGTTTATACTTACCTTCTTTTACTAATCACTGTATATTTCTTCCACCCTCTGCAAGCACCTCAGCAGGTTTTGGCTGTTTTATTTTCTGGGAGAGTGATCAATACATACTTTAACCTTCAAGATCCTGCAAGGGTGTGATTTGAATTTGCTAGTATTATGGCCAATTGTATAAAGAGAGTGTGATTTAAATTTTCTACAACTCAAACTCTCTCATTGCTAGACAGATTTTCTTTTACATCACACTTAGAAACATTTGGAGTCTCTATGTTAATCTGAAGCCAGGAAGTTTTGTCACTATGCTTATTAACCTTCACTGCATTCTGAGATGCTAAAAGTTTATTAATTTCTAACAGAGCTCATTCATATTTTTTTGCAATTTTATGCACAAATCCTAGTTTAAACACACTAGCACCATTATTTGTTATTGTTTTTTTTTTTACAAATTGTCAAAAATGTTATATAGAGTCATTAAATCTGTTTCCCCTCACAGTTGGTGAATCAGAATAATCAAATGCATTTGTTTCCCTAAGTCTATAAAATAGTTTATAGTATGGGATTTCAGTATTTCTTGAGCTTCTAGAAAAGGTTTCAGTAACTGAAGAAGTTTCAATAACTAAGTACTTACTAATTGAAAAGCCTATTCCAGATATAATTAATTACTTTATACCAACAGAAGACTGAAGAAACCAGTTCAGTTCCTGAGTCTGGATGTCTTAGCTGGTCTTCAGTATGCACTGGATTTTCAAGGAAGTACACTTTATTGCTAGTGATGGAATAGATTTTCTAGTGAGAACAGGCAGGCTAAAAGAGCAAGCTTCCTTCCTCTTTTACATAAACTGCCAGCAGAAAGTGTGTCTCTGATTAAAGGTGGATCTCCACCCTTCTAAAAATATCTCAACTAAAGTTTTATCTTTTTACTTCATAGGATGTAGTCTAGAAGTGAATCTTCCCAATTCAAATTATGAAATTAAAAAATATTCTTACAAGTGTAACCAGGACTTGAGTTTTAGTTAATTCCAGATGTAGTCCATCTTGACAATCAAAATTAGCCATCACAACTAACAATGAGGCTTTAGAAACATTTTATTATAGTTTTAAAGAAAAATAATAGAGTTGACAGCTGCAATGATAAAGAAGGTAGATAAAAGAAAGAGAGAAAACATTTCTTTTGAGTGTGTAGAAAGTCAAGTAAGCTCAGTAATAAAAATCACCTAAAAGCTTAATGTTGAGAAGAGATTAAGTGAGACTATCTTGAAATTAAGGGCAATATTTTTAAGAAGCTAATGCTTATGTCAGAACTCAGAAAGCTAGCAGCTTTAGCTACAAAGAATTGTAAGCAATAGCATCAAGGGAGAAACTCATGGTTGGTATACAAACATTATTTCATTAAATACAATAATTATTGCTCTAATGTTCTCAATATACTTTCATGAAAATTTGTTTGCTTAAGGGTTAATTTCCCCAGTCAGGTGACTATCAATTTAAGTAACTTTAACTCTCAAAGAAGAGACAATAATATATAAAGTTTTGGGTAACTCAGAAACTCATGTCAAGGTCAGTGATACAACTGATATTCTATTTATTTGAAAATAATAAAAGGCTTTCTTTCAATGGTTCTAAACACAGCTTTGACACCTATTATTTATCAACCATGAGAATGAACTTCAAGATACAACAATATCTACTTTAAGAATTTATTGGTAGTGAATGAATTGACACCTATTATTTACCAACCATGAGAGTGAACTACAAGATACAACAATATCTACTTTAAGAATTTATTGGTAGTGAATGAAAAAGAAAGAAGGGGTGTGTAGGCGAAAGAAGGGGTGTGTAGGCCTATCTGAAAAAGAAACATTGATCACTAATTAAGAAAATGCCTTATTGAATCTCATGGAGGAATTTGCTCCACTAAGGCTCCTTCCTTCCTCCTTGACAACTCCAGTTTGTGTTAAGCTGTTACACAAAACCAGCCAGTATGGGGTAGGGTTTGAATATAGATGTCAAATTCATAGCTGAGCATTTACTATGAATTATTTCAGAATGTTGACCAGTTACAATTATTGTTACTAAATACTGGTTTCTCCAAATGCAGCTTCTCTGACAAATTTTAAAGGTCTACATGTATAAATAAAAATATTTAGAAGGTAGTTTGATAACCTGATTGTTTTGTTAAACAACAATAGATATCACACCTCTCTAGGATCTATGGCCTCCACAGATATGTACTTTTTGAGTAGCTTTGAAACAACACAATATGCTGTGCTGGTCTCAAATCCAACCAGAAAATGATTAGTTATGCTTTACCATCATACTATTGTTTCAACAGTAGCTAGAAATTGCCTAGCAGTCAAGGTTCAGCATTGGGTAAAACCATTGATGTTTCTTCTCCAGAAGCACCTTACATAGCACCTTTTGGCATTATAAATGCTTCTCAAAAGATATATGGCTTTCTGTTTCATTTGAGATTGATTTTTCTATTTCTTGCAACAAGTTTTCAGCAATAAGATTTTGTTATCTACTTCCAAGAAAAACTGTGATGATTAATTCTGGTTGTCGACTTGACTTGATTTGGGATCAATAAAACTGAAAATAACGAGGTTGACCTATGGAAAAAGCATTCTTGATCAGATAATTTGAAGCAGAAAGACCCATGCTAAATGTGAGCAGTACTTTTGGGTGGATAACCAGATATAAAAAAAAATCTTAGGAGAAAGATACTTTACTTTTTTCTGTTACCTTCATCATTGCTGACAAGCTGATTTATCCTATGGCTATCTTAATCTTTATAGAGCACCATCAAGCTTAAAATATAGATTAAAAACCAAATGCTCTACATGGATCATTCAGACATTCAGTATCAGATAATTATTTCTGAGACATGCAGCCTAGTGGACTGAATACCTTCATAGTTACTTTCCAGAACACATACAGGAATACATACATACATACATGCATGCATACATACATACATACATACATACATACATTTCACTCTTGTTTCTTTAGAAAACTCATACTAATCCAGAAGTTGGCTCCAGGAGAGTTGGATTGTTGCTTTGTACAATGGCTATATTCCTTTTGAGAAGAAAAGAGTTTGAAATTTTTTACTAGAAAAATAGTTGAATGTTTTGAGAAGAAATTATGGTCCACTGTAGTAGGAACTTAGCACATTATTGATGATAGTAATGTGGACAATGAGGGGATACCTCATGAAGTTTCAGCATAGAATAAGGACTATAAGTAATTGGTTTATGGGTCACTTTTGTAACATTTTGTCAAGGAATCTGGCTGCATTCTGTTGAAAATATGAGAACCTACATGAGGCTAAATTTAAAGTAATGATCTAATTTCTTGATTACAGGAAATTTTTTAAGTATTTTTTTATTTATTATGGATAAAGTCATGTTTTTTATCCATATATGTCTTTGGTCAAGCTCCCTTCCCCCTCTTGCCCCTTCCAGTCACTCTCTCTTCTCCACATTACTTTATCTCCTCCCCAGCAAGGGCAGGAGGTTCCAAGGTTCCAATGTGGCTTAGTTCTGCTGATTATTGTTATACAGACCTATAATAAATAGGTCCCACAACCAGGGCAAAATTATATATGTACTTTTGTACTTTTGTGACAAAATACCATGACCAAGGAAATTTATAAATAAAAATATTCATTTGAGCTTATGGTTTTAGAGGTTTACAATCAACAATATCAAAGCAAATTCATGACAGCATGCATAAATAAAAACTTAGATCTTGATGCATAAGCAAAAAGCACAGCGGAGGAACACTGAGAATGGCATTAGTCTTTTAAAACTTTAAGAGTGAAAGTGCTATCCCTCCTACAAAGAAAAAAAACCCACACCTAATCTTTTCCAATGAATTCTACTAACTGGAGACAAAGTATGAAAATGCATGAGCCTTAAGGGGACACTTTCAGTCAAACAACCTTGCCAGGAATGTGAAACTAAGCTCTATTTTTTCTCTATGGTTACTAGAATACAAAATGGGGTTTCTTGAAATAACTCTCTTCACTATTGTTTAAACCTTCTGCATGAGACCAAGCTTTAAATTTACTGGCTGAACTTTCAGTGAAGAAAAACTAAGTTTTGGATCTACTGGCTGTCAGACACATTCCTGAGATTTTTCCTAGACTCTTCTTAGCCCTGAGCCCTGCCCTCAGGCAAAAAATTGTATTTCTCTGAAATATTTTGAAACAGTAAATCTATGCCTTCACACCACCTATCATTTTTCTCTTCCTCTTCTCATGCACCCCACTCTTTCCATGTTTAAAACTTACTACAACAATCTACCTTCTTCTATTTCTATTTTGAATGAGTTCCATTATCTACTGTAAATGTATTTCAAAACGTTTTTCTTTCTGTGGCTCATCTATAGTTTGTTGATGTCTAGAGACATTCTAAGTTAAACATGAAATAAAATTTGAACATATGATTAACATGAGAGATAACATGTATCATATTTTTGTCTGGGCCTGGAATAGCCTTGCTTAGTGTTCTACAATTTTTATTACTATGAAGAAACTTGGTGACCATGACAACTCATTTAATTGGGGTGGCTTGGCTACATTTTCGGAGGTTCCTGATAGGAACATGGCAGCATTCAGGCAGACAAAATACTAATGCAGAGTACTACATCTTGTAAGCAACAGTATGTGGACTGCTTGTTACACTGACTGAAGCTTGAGGAAAAAAGACCTCCGTGCTTACACATGTAGTAATACAATTTCTTCACCAAGACCAGACCTACTTCAACAAGGCCACAACATCTTCTAATAGTGCAATTCTTTGTGGGAGCTATTTTTCCTCAAACTACTACATTTAGTATTTTTTCCAGTTCTATAAATTTTCATGAGTATCTTGAATTTTATTTTTTTCTTAACGCTGAATTAGATTCTATTTTGTATAGTTTCAAATTATTTTTTAGGTGATAAAAGTCTGCTTTTATTAATTAAATATTGCAAATAAATACATAGTGAACATGTGTGTGTAGTATTTTCTATCAAATTATAGGATTTATTGGCTATATTTCCAAGGTTGATGTAGGTGAGACATTATATAAATATTTAGATTTGGGGATCATTTGATCTCATTTTTTAGTGTTTGCTATGTATTACATAAAGTATATAAAGTTCTCCTTTCCCTACATCCTTGCCAGCATTTGCTCATCTAAGGTAGGCAGCCCATTATCACCTATAATATTTGGACAATTAATATTGTTCTTTTTTGTTAGAATACAGTGAAAAGAATGATAGATTGTGAATAATGCTTTGGGGAACTATCAAAAATGCTCTAGGATAAAACAGTAAAAGGCCTTTACCTCAAGTGCAGTTTGTTCCTAGGATTGTTGTTTGTTTCTCTTTTTGGTCTCTCAGTATTACATTTTTTGAGTTTCAGTAAATAGTCCCATGACACTTGAATCTGAGTTTCTTCAAGAGTGGTTTGCTGAGGATCTTAGATAGCTAAGATGTTGCAACAACCAAAGTCATTAATAAGAAACATCTTACATTTTTGAATTAGTTGCACCTCCCTCCCCCTCTGGAGAACATCACAGATGCAAACTCTCTGAAATGCAAAAGCAAGGTTTATTGAAAGCAGTAAAAGCATAGGCAGGGACCTCATCAAGCACACCATTGTAGAGGAGGCCAGGGGATGTACCCACCCATCTGCATGCTCAGTTTTTTGCTTTTAATGTTTTGTTTATTTTTTTATTTATTTAAACTTTTTTAAAAAATTTTACATACCAGCCGCAGTTCCACTTCCCTCCCCTCCTTCTTCTAGCCCCCAGCTTTTCTCCACCCTACCCTTCATCCACTTCTCAGAGAGGGTAAGGACTCCCACAGGGAATCAACATAGTCTGCATTTCAAGTTGAAGCAGGACTAAACCCACCCACCATATGAATGCTGAGCAAAGTATCTCTATATAGGAAATGGGCTCCAAAAAGTCAGTTTATGCACCAGAGATGAATCCTGGTCTCACTGACAGAGGACCCACAATCTGCCCAAGCCACACACTGTCTTCCACATTCAGAGTGTCTAGTTCAGTCCCATGCAGGTTTCCATCTGTTAGTCCAGAGCCCATGAGCTCCCAGTAGCTCAATTGTCTCTATGGACATCTTGACCCCTTTTCTTATATAATTCCTCCTCACTCTCTTTGACTGGAGTAGGAGTTTGGGCCAGAATTCCGTACATTTTTAAAGTTTCTGTCTCTTAACTTTTCTTTTTTTTCTCATTTATTTATTGTATTTAATTCTTAGATGTGGATGACACAGTAGCAAATTCAGTGGAATTTTAGGAGACTAAATGTAAATGGATACTGGTTCCAAATAGTATCATAAAGAAAGCTGATTATCTGAGACATTCATGCTAAAGATTTCCCCTTTTTCAATGACATGAGAATGCTTTTGCTTAAGGTCCACTAATGAGTAATCTTTTGGGTTTGTGAGACAGTCTCAGGAGGATATTCTCCAAATCCATCCATTTGCCTGCAAATTTTAGTATATAATTTTTTCTCAGTTTTTAAAGGCAAAACTCACAAACTTACATCAATTAGGTACAATTCTGATTGGCTCATTTTTAGGGACTATCCAGAATTACTGTTATCTTAGTTTTTAATTTGTCTGGTTGTTTGTCAGCCCTTTATGTATGTATGTATGTATGTATGTATGTATGTATGTATGTATGTATTTATTTATTTATAGACTGTCTCCTGTGTTGGGATATTATGTGGTTAATCATTTGCTATCAGATGGCTCTAGGCTATTTTCTGTGTTGGGACATTCTGACTTTGTACTTTTCTTCAGTACTGAAAATTCAAAACTCAGTCTGACCTGTTTTAAGCTGGAGGTAGGTGCTTGCTTAAACAGGAGGTGCTTCCCTACTTCTTTAGTCTTCTCTATCAGTAGTATTAAAAGGAGGTCTCAGCACTGAGAGAGATCAATGGACATGGGGTTCTACACCTAACAAGGAAATTATTTGTAATTGATACCTTGTTTACAAAGAGAAAGTTAGTTTTCTCCAATTGAGTATCACTCTGGGTATATCAATCATATTTCTGGGCCCATCCTATTCTAAGTAGTTGACAAATATAAAATAATTCTGGGAGCCACAGAGAAGTGGGAACTTAGTCGGCTCCAACAAGGCTGACCCATCAGAGCCAAGGGGCCTGGTAAAGGTAAAGCCTCAAGGAGTTTTGGTGTTAATTGCCTTTGAATGTGCTAGCTGTTTCCTACACAGGATTTTTAGTGTGTGTGATTGCTGTTCTTACATTTGTTGTTTCCTTGGGATTTATTTCTCAGGAACTTCAAACAGTGTTATTGCTTTTTGGGGGAGTACAATTTTCCACATATATTTGGTTGCATAAGGATGACCTCTCCAATCTCTGTGTGAAAACAGTCACATAGACAAGATTTCTTATCTCACAAATCAGGACTTTGTTTCTCCACCCAGAGCAGACTCAATGTGTGCCTTCCCTGCAGTTATCTTTAATAGTAAATATCTGGGCAGATTTTGCCCTCCACAAAGTAACCCATTTGAAACTTTTCTGAGATATCCAAGGATAGCTATGGATAGATGACACACAGACACATTTTAAATTCACTACCTTTACTGATAAGAGAGCTACTAAGAGCTAACAAACCTTATGTCTTTTAACTCCCTGTACTTGTACCTGCATTCATTAACACAGAATCCTAACTTAAAGGTTTAAGAAAAAAGATAATTTACCAACTCCTAGCTGTAGGTATCAAAACAAACATCTAGACTGATGTGTTAAAACCCAAGTAGTCCAAAGGTGACAGGTCCTAATTCTTGTCAGATTTAAGCCTTTACAGAAACTGTCCTAGGGAAGGTGATAGAACAAAAGCTGCAGGCTTCCCTCCATTGTTTCCTCATGTCACATAGCAACTGAGAATACTCCCCCATCTTTATGACCCTAAGGAATTCAAGCTCTACATTGTAGCCTTCTTAGAGAAGTGCTTCCTGCATGGATATATAAGCCTATGCTTTCATTATTGTGCCAATAAAGATGTAATAAAAGAAATTGTTCTCAGTCTTACTTTTGTAGATGATATGATGAATAATATTAACAATGAATGTTACTAACATTGGTTCATTGTCTTCTATAATAAAGCATTTGGTACAACTATTAAAATGTTAAGTTCCATACAACAAAATATTCAGAGTTCTAACTCTGAACCATTATACTCATAGGAACTAATGTAAAGACAGACCATAAAAAGGAAGATAAAAATCCCTGTCAGTTATTGATAAAATTTTCTACTGGACACATCTTGGCAGGTCTTGAAATGGTAGACAAAATAAATTCTGCAGACACTTCAATTTCAGACTAGCAACCTTCTTTCAGGTCTTTCTCGTCTGCAAAACCTGACAAGAAATCAGACATCTCTGACTACTCAATGGCCACTTTCCCTGGTCTCACTGGCACAGAGCAACAAGACTTGAGCTTGTAGGAAAGGCAGGCAGAGCTGGATCATCACAACATGAGCTAGCTATGCTGTCTTTGAGCTTAGGTTTGTTTTTTTGTTATTTGTTTATTTGATTAATTTTTGTTTGTTTTCTTACACAGTGGGAGTGGATCGATAAAGATTTATCAGTGGTCCCATCATGAAGAAAAATTTAAAAAGTTCCAGCTTCTAATATAAAAATAATTGCAACTAGGACATTAAGCACTTAAACCTAGCTAATTATATGGAAGAAGTTTGTATTTTCTACTCATCAAATCAATAGTTAAATAAGTGCTTAGCTTTTATGGAAGAGAAATTAAAGAACAAAATTTAATTTAAAAATTTTAAGTTGCAACATTTCTGTATACCTTTTTCTGTCTATCACTCTAAGAATTTGAATGTGCTCTTTAAGTTGCTTTCTGGGGACTCTTGGGTAAATTTTATAATAAATGTAATACCTTAAAAAGAACCAATTACAAGTTTATTAAATAAGCTGCTGCTAAAGTAGTAGCTCATAGAATAAATTTTTTATTTCTTTATCAATATGTTTGTTCTTCCTCTTCATTTCTTACTAGAATTATATGTCAACAATGTAATGGATTATTATTATTATTATCTAAAACTATCTATAACTTCTTATTTAGAAGACAACATAGACAGCAATGATAGAACACATCTTAAACAACTTACTAATAAAGAACCTGTAGAAATTACTGAGTCTTTAAATAAAATGCAAATTATTTACTCCAACTTGATAATAATTGAAAGGTGACATTTTTTGAACAAATTCTAATTCACATATAATGTAAACTCAAAGTCATGCATTGGGGAGAAGCTCAAATATTAGAAACAAACCACAGCCATCCAGCCAAATCCTCAGGCCTATCTCCAGGAATCCTTCTTCTGAATGCCTTTGAGTCCTTAACTGAAAGGAAAGGGAAAGTCTCTGAAAAAGCTGAGAAGCACTTTTCTCTTGTTCTGCTCAGGTCTCTTAACTTCTTTCACATTCCTAAAGGTAAGATTAAAGGTGTGTGTCCTTCCTCCTTGACCTGGCTTGGTTCTGTGGTTAATTCTAATAATCTAGATTAATTTTCATTAAATATATATCAACAGAAACATTAACATGTTACTTTGTTATTATAAATAATTATAATCCACTTTTAATTTTTTCAAAAAGAGGCTCCATTGTTATTTTTAAGATTACTTCTAAAAATCCCATAGCTATTACTTGTAATATTTTTATAGATGGTTCTTCAAAAGAAAAACGTACCTTTTATGTACAAATTCTATTTGTTCCACAAAAATAATTGTACTCATTCTCAATTTTATAGCTGAACAATCTAAATGCACCATAATCAATCAGGCTTTATTAGAAGCTTTTCAGACATTCAATATTTTAACTGAATGTACTGTCTATTTAAATTTTGATGACTAGAGTTTGAAGGTTTTTTGTGTCCCATAACTGCTTAGTCCCAAATAAACATGGAAGTTTATACTAATTATAAAATGTGTGGTTTATGGCTCAGGATTACTGCTAACTAGCTCATTCATCTTAAATTAACTCATTGCTATTAATCTTTGTATTGCCACTTATCTCTTGGCTTTACCCTTATCCTATTGTATCTTATAGTCCTCGTGGTTTGCAGCAACTACCCCTACTCTGACTTTCTTTTTCCTGTCACTCTCCTGAATTTCCTGCCTGGATACCTCTTGTTTAGCCATAGGGAAAAAAACCAAAACAATTTCTTTATTAACCAAGGGTAGCAACACATAATCACAAAATATAGAAAGATTATCTCATAGTAAGATGACAGTTTTTAGGGTGAATTAAGAAAAAAAATTAGATTACTTCTAAAAATCCCACAGCTATTACTTGTAATATTTTTATAGATGGTTCTTCAAAAAAAATTGTACCTTTTATGTACAAATTCTATTTGTTCCACAAAAATAATTGTACTCATTCTCAATTTTATAGCTGAACAATCTAAATGCACCATAATCAATCAGGCTTTATTATTCCAGTTATGATAAGTTGCTTTAAAACCTCTGTTTGCACATCCTCCTCCCAAATTGTAAATCTGAAAGAATATTGAGGCTTAACATTAATTGATCTCACATATAAGTTAACACATGAAAGATAGAAATGCATTGAGGATGAAAACTGACAAAATATAAAAGAATGTTGCAGAAAGATTGTGAAAGTAGAAAACGTATAATGGAAAGAAGAACTTAGAATTATGTTAAGGATGGTTTCTAGTAAACAGAAAATTAGAATGGTAGGGACAAGTGTTATTGAAAGATACAGGAATGAAAAATAAATGCTTAGTGCATTCCATCAGTTGAGTTTTCCTGTTAAATGAATAAATACTTTAAAACAATCTTATCTGAATGCAGTGTCTTAGACTGACTGGCCATCCTGATAACTGAGTTTGATGGGAAGCATGATACAAAATACCCAAATATTAAATAAAAATATATATAATTAAAAAAGAAAGGAGAAAATAAAAAGAAATCCAATCTGATAGAAACATGAAAGTATAACTGATGTGGGATATCTTTCTGTATGCTGTGAATTACCATTGGGTAATAAAGAAACTCTTTTGGCCTATGGCAAAACAGCTTAAAGGAAGACAGGGGGAAAGATAGATAAAGGGGAAAGAGCATTGAGTCAAAGTGAAGACACTGTGAGCTGCTGCCCAAAGAAGCAAGATATAATGAAATATAGGTAAAGCCACTAGCCATGTGGGAAGACATATTTTTTTTTTAGAGGTGTTTTCTTTTTTTTTTTCTTCCTTCTTTATTTTGTATTTATCAAAAAAAAACACAGTAAAAAGAATTTAAAATGTGGAAGAGTTAACAATAACTATACAGAGGATAAGAATGATAAGCATGGGAAGACATATATTATTAGAAATTGGTTGAGTTAAACTGTAAGAGCTAGCAGATAATGAGGCAAATCCATGAGTCAAACAGCTTGTTATTAATATAATTCTTTGAGTAATTATTTTATAGACAGATGCAGAAGAGTTGGTAGGACAGTTTTGACAGAATCACTGTCCTGGACAGGTCAGAAACTTTTAACTACAAATAAAATTCTAACATGAGCCACCTCATACCTGTTAGATTGGCTAAGATAAAAGGCACAGATGACAGTCTATGCTGGAGAGGATGTGGAGCAAGGGGAACACTCCTCGATTGTTGGTGGGAATGTAAGCTTGTTCATCCACTCTGGAATGCAGTATGGCGATTAATCAGGAAAATGGGAATCAACCTTCCCAAGGATTCAGCAGCACCACTTCTGGGTGTATAACCTAAGGGTCTTACAAAAATACGAGATATCAACAGAAATTAAATTATTTTGCAATTTTAATCTAAAATTACTTTTGATAATGCCTGAAAATATTTTTTCTCAAACTATCTACAGGATGTAGTAAAAAGAAAAAGCTTTACACAAAATTTTTGTCACATAAAACTTCTATGCTTTGATACTCACATTTTTGTTTTATTTCAGTATAACCTGAATATAAATTTTCATGCCTACATGGAAAAACCCATTTTTTTTACTTCAGGATTTTTTTAATAATCATCTCTCAGGTACCTATAAAATCTTGTTACCTAATAAAAAAGCCTTCTTAAATTCATAATTAAAAACTTTGAATTTTAAAGTTCCCAGATATTTTTAAAAGCCTTATATTTGAATCTTTAAAAGTTAATGAGTAGTGTTAATAAAATTGATTTAGTTTGATTCTTAGTTTCTCTTATGTTGATAAATGATTAGACTCTGGCAAGAAAAGTAGTTAAAGGAGGCTCACAAGAGTACATCACTATTGAAAACATTATTTTTCACTGTATAAAGACATTATTTTATACAATATCTCAAGCTTTTACTGCCTAATTAATAATAAATGGACATTGGGTTGACATAAAAAACTATGCCTGTCTGTGTCTAGGACATCATCTGCTGTCATATTTAGAGATATCCATGATAAATTTTACTACAGGCATGCATAATACCTATCTGTATCTAGTCAACTACAGAGTATATTTCCAGGCATGGCACAGGGGTTTTGAAAACACACACACACAAAAAAAAATCCTAAGCATAGTTGTATATGAAATTTCACTTTGTCAAAGAGGTCTGTACACATTTCAGTTTTAGGTCTCATATTACAATTAAATACTAATAATCTTCTTGCTTATGCTAACAAGTGAATCCATAATTTTAATTTTAATCATTAATTTAATATTAATCATAATTATTTTAACATTAATAATTGATCTGTTAATGGAGAATGTCTCAAATACTTTTGGGGAGCCCACCACAAAAGCTCCCAAATAAGTATATGGAAACATATTCTTGCTTAGGAATTCCTTGCCTCAGTTTGGCTTGTTTTTAACCAGTTTTTCTGATTTAAATTATCTCATTTTGTTTTTCTGTAAGCTTCTTGTAACTTTATAGATTGGGAAAGTTTTCTTCTATGAATTTATTTAATACATTATGTTTGCTTTTGAGCTGGAATTCTTCTCCTTCTTCTACTCCTATTATTCTCAGGTTTGGTCTTTTCATGGTGTCAAGAAAGAAAAAAATGATATCCTAAAATCTGCAGGCAAATGGATGGATTTGGAGAATATACTCCTGAGCGAGATATCACAAACCCTGAAAGACAAGCAGAGGATGTAATCACTCATTAGAGGTCTTTAAACAAAAAAGAAAGCATTCCCAAGCTGCAAACCACCACCAGTGAACAGCTTGGTATCTGAGGAACCTTGGACTGGCACTTTGGAGCCTATTCCCTCCAGAGGGATACCTAACCCAGTCTTGATATTAGGATGAGGAAATTGGACTTGCCTGGAGTGGATGCTGAACTAAGCCATCTTGGGACCTTGGGTCCTCCTGCCCTTGCTGGGGAGGAGACTAGGAGATGAGGAGAATAGAGAGTGATTGGGAGAGGTGGGAGGGGGAAGGGAGTTTGAACAGGGCAATACGTGGTTAAAAAAATGAGACTTTATTCAAAAATAAATTTAAAAAAAGAAAATAAATCGCAAAAAATTATCTCATTTTTCTTTATGTTTTGCCCTTGGAGGTTTAAACCTTTCTTTATTATATATCTGTTCTTTTTTAATATTTCAAATTTTTAATTTTGTTATTATTATTTTAATATTTTTGTTTATTGTTTGTTGATTTTTACAACATGAACCCCATCTAACTACATTATCAGTCCTCTCAGTTTCATACTCACTCTTACATTCTCCTCATTTACATAAAAAGCCCATTCATACTGCTCATTTTGTTACTGAAGCATCCTGTGGCCACCCCTTAAAAAAAATCCTTCCTCCTCCACACCCCTGCCAGAGGTCATCAATGCAGAAGTTAAGCACTGTGTCATTTAGCTATGTTCTAGCCTTGAGCTCTTGTATACAATGACATATTTCTTTCTTTTTCTCATTTTCTTTATTATTAACAAAGTCTTATTTTTTATCCATGTATCTCCTTGTTTAAATGCCCTTCCCTTCCAGCCCCTACAAGTCACTCTTCTCCCCATCTCCTAAATCCACTAATGAGTCAGTTCATCCCCCGCTTATCCTTCTGGGTTTGTGAAACCTTGCTCAGGAGAATATTCTCTAATTCCATCCATTTGCCTGTGAATTTTAGGACATCATTTTGTCTTATTGCTGAGTAATACTCCATTGTGTAGATGTACCACAGTTTGTTAATCCATTCTTCAGTTGAAGGGCATCTAGGTTGTTTCCAGGTTCTTGCTATTACACATAATGCTGCTATGAATATTACATACCCTTTGATCTTAATAATTAAATGAAATATATAATTTCTAAAGGTTTCTTTTCAGTTCATTCTTTTACTTTGTTATAAATGTTACGACATTTATTTGAACATACAATATCTGTAATACTCAGGGAAGTTCATAGTATGCATACTTCCTGCTCAGTATGAATGACATTCCACCACATGCTGCTAATGCACAAACTGGACAGCTTTATCCCATTATTTTGATATATTCAGAAGTACAATTGGTTAATATGATATTCACATTTCAGTTTTAATAAAGACTGTTAACCTATGAAGTTGTGTGGCTGGTCCCAGGTGTCTTTTTCTTTTATTACTCCTTACTCTTCCTTTCATTTATTCCTTTGATTTATTTATTTGCTCTATAAGCCAGCTCCTGCATATTCATTGGCTATTAAGCTCTTTAGTAGACTAATTAGGTGGTTTAAGCACATAAGTAACACAGCTTTACAGAGTAAAACAAATGCAGCATAAAACAATGCAATACATCTTTGCATCATTAAACAAATAATTGACAGCATATATAATTATAACATATCATAAACTAGTATTCAACAAAACTTTCCTGATGATTTCCTTCTCTCATTTTTGATGTTTTCCTTTTAATAAACTTTTATTTTCTATACAGCTTATATACCCCAGTAGAATCTTTCAAGCATTATAAAAATTACAATGTGGTTACATTCTACTTTTCAAGTAAATAATAATTATAATGAATTCAAGAAAAAAACAGCATGATATTTCTACATCATTTACATGATTAAACATTTCATGTATGACAGTTGAAAAACAGTTTGCCCCCAGAACCCATATACATTTATGCTCAAGCAATTTGCTATAGATTAACAGAATATAATCAAGCAAATTATTTTTCTTAGTCAACTTTTTTACTTGCCTACTGCATTTTGTAGTTAAAATGATAAATTATTTTATTATTTATTTAAAAAGTAACTTTATAAGAAATCATAGAAGTGTCACAAATCTAAACTTTTATATATGAAAAAGAACCAGCCAGGTCTATTTTTTTAAATTCTCAGGGGATATACTCACTCATCAACAGTTTTAATATATACACATTTGTGGTTACATTCTACTTTTCAAGTGAAAAATTACAATATATATTATAATTATTATATAATAATTATATACATATTTGTGTGTCAGGATGCTTATCATAGAAATAGATACAAGGAATTAATCATTGCTTTTGGTCACTAACCCATCTCACCAAGAAAAGCACATCAACTAATTAAAATTGGGCTACTTTGTTTTTTATCACCAACCTTGATATATATATTACTTAGTTTTGTGTCCTTCTAAACGTTAGATTGTTTTCTAATGGTTTTTATTTCAAAGAGTTTATCAAAACTTCTTAAGCTAACTTGAATTTATTTTAAGGCTTTGTTTCAGCTATGATGCATACCAAAATTTTACATACATTTCTCAACATTAAAATTAAAAAAAAACTTGGGCAAACTTGGCTCCTGGAATAACTTTTTGTTGTTTTTGTTTTTGTTTTTTAAATGATTAACCTAAATTACAGTCCATGAAACCCCTTAAATAAAATTCATGGACTTTAGCTCTGTAAAACTTTTACTTATTTTCAGTTATCAAAACTGTTTTTAAGATAGCATTATTATTATTATTATTATTACCAATTTAACAGTACAGCTTAAGAAAAAAAATCATTTTCATAATAAAAATGCCTGATAGAAAACGATATTTGTCCAACTCTTATTGGCTCTAGGTGAGGATGTTGTACTCTCTGTTAGTTTGGTGTGTTTGGTAAGTTTTTGAGCCTTTTTTTGGAGGGGGTAATGGTTTTTAATCTCATATTTTCCCAATCTATTTTGATGAGTTTCATATATAAAAATATGATAACTTTTTGTTTTTAGTAATCAGGCTGTTTATTATGGGTAGTGCTGGACAGGTGGTTTAGCACATAAATGCCTCTGCATTTATGTGTACAATGGAGCCAAAGGTGTTTTGTTAAGTGGAGCAACCCAGGTAAGGTGCAGCCTCTGACAGCCATTATTTACATAAAATATTTTAGAGCAAGTAACAGCCTGATTTCCATACCCATCTAGAAATTTAACCGTCACATAACACAGGGAGGTTGCTTAAAATGATCAAACACATCCCCCCAACAAAACAAAATAGAACAAAAACCCATTCAGTATATAGTTTGTTATAAAGTCTCTCCATGCACTCATGTCTTGGGTTCTTCATGTTAAGGTGATGATATTATTTTGGGAGGTTGTGGAAACTTTAGGAGGTGGGGCCTAGCTGGAGGAAGTGGGTAAATGTAATTGTCTTTGAAGGTTATATGTGGTTCCTGAACACTTCCTTGCCCTACTTCCTGCTTGCCTCTGCTACATGTCCCCATCCCCATGACATTCTGTGCCATCGTGGGTCAAAACCAATGGAGTTGAGGACTAGGAACTGAAAATTCTCAAGCTGCGCATGAAAATATACTCTTCCTCTTTTTTGCACAATGATGAGTAACTATAGAACCCTAGATAGGATCGCACAACAGGTTGTTTGTCACAGTTTTCCATGCTGGGAATTCATCCATCTGGGCTCCATCTTAGAGCTTGCCTCTGCAACCTCACAGTCCTGTGCTTCTTCCACTCTGCTCAGTCTTAAGCCTCTGCAGCTTGGCCCTGCATGCTTCCAGAAGCTCTGCAATTGGGCTTCCTAATCTCTTCTCAGGCCAACTCTAGTAACCCTTTGCATCTGTATCTACTCTGGCCTCTGCCTCTAATAAGGCTTCTTTGAACTGTATAGTCTCTTTGACTCTTTTATGGCCCTCCTGTAGCCTGTATCCATCTATGTGTCCACAAACACACACACACACACACACACACACACACACACACACAAAACACATGTATAGAGAGGGAGAAAAAAATAATTGTTTTTGTTGTAGTCAATGTGCCATCTATGTGTCCACAAACACACACACACACACACACACACACACACACACACACACACAAAACACATGTATAGAGAGGGAGAAAAAAATAATTGTTTTTGTTGTAGTCAATGTGTGATAGGAGAGATCAAATTAGTAATTAAGATTAGAATGAAAGAATTTGTATTAACCAAAGATTAGCTACTAAAGGAAATTGTGGCTATTTGACATATTATATCCAAAGTCATTCAATGTGGCATCTTGAAAATTTGTTGTTGGTTAATAAATTCTGACATTGTGGAAAGAAAAAAAAAAAAAGAAAACGATATTTGTAAGAGATAATTATTCTGCATTAAAGGCAGTGGGAATATCCCCACACCCATTTCTACCATACCAGATAACAAGAAGAAAATATCAGCAACAAACATACAGAGACATAGAAGCAGCAAGAAATATTTATTCTGAGGCTGGGGCTCTTGGGGCCTTTACTATCCATAATTAACTTATCTGATTTTGTTTCCTGGTGGGCTTATTCGTTGAAGTCAATTGTCATTTGCTGCTTTTCTGACACACCCAAAAACATAATTTGATATATCTGACCAGGACTTCCAGACCAAACTGGACAAATAAAACAGCTGAAAGTAAATTACAAACCAACCCAGCAAAAGGAGATGTTCCCAAAGAAGAGTAAACTAATAACTTGTGGAGACATTCAGACTTTAACTCATCAAGCTGAGGCATTGGGCAAACAACAATGGCAATATAGCACAGACTCCTAAACAAAGCTGTTATATTAATGACTGACTGTATTGCGTGTTAATTCTTGGCTTGTCAATGCAGAAGCCAAATATTTTTTTGTCAGACAGTATAATAGGCATACCTGTGATAGGAGACAGTATATTATTTTGCAATGCTAAGGATTGTTTATAAAAGTTTATGTGGTTGAGAGAGGAGGGAGGGGGAAGAGAGTTTGAACAGGTGATATATGGCTAAAAAATGAGACTTTATTCATAATCAAAAAGAAAAAAAAGAACTATAAGTATAAAATAAAATACAAAATTAATCTAGTCATCAGGTAAAACAATGACAAGGAAAAATGAAAGTAAAATAAAGCTGGAAACATTTACTATTTTGTTCCCTAGACACATGACATGCAGGTGCTAATACTATTTTTTTTAAAGTTTATGTGGAAATGGCTGTATTACATTAATTTTCCTCAGTTGATTTTTGCAAATAAATCTTTAATTTTATTATCTCTAGAATTAAGAAAGTGCTTCATGAAAATTGTGATGATTCTTTGCATCTATTGGATCATGTAATGGTTGCAGCCAAAATGACTTTTTTCTTTCCTATCCAAGGAATAGTTACCAGAATACAAAGAGAGGTCTCAAAAATGCCCAGTGTGATTAGAAAAACTACTATTATTACTGCAAATGCATTAGGAGAAACTTGTGTAGAGATGGGTAAATTAAGGACTATAACTTTATAAAAAGAGTTACTGTAGATTATTTGTTCTTCAAGCATAATCTTGATTGTCAGAAATACCCTGGAATGTGTTGCTCAAATTTGTCTGTTTTTTTCCTATACTATTAATGGTCAAACATAAATAGACAAAATGCCTTAAGTGACCTTTGGTTAGTCATCATGACAAAGATGTTTTTTTACCATTCCCTTGGTTTTCTGTTAGCTCATGTATTACACTAACCATAGAGACAATCCATTAAATCTTGGCCTATATTACAGCCATCGTTTTTTTTTTTTTTTAATAAATAGTAGTGAGAAGATGTTAGGGGCACAAAGATCCTTGTATTTATAGATAAGCACCAGAGAAACCAGGGCTGCTAAATACAGAATAGTGTTTCCTCAACTGAGGTAATAAAATAACTGCATTCCACCTCAAAAGATGGCAGTGCATGTTGTCAAAGACCCAATGCTCTTTAGCTCTTAGTAGAACCACATATCACTGAAACATTCCTAAATGATTAACCCATACTCCCTCTCAGTATTATTTCTTTGTTATGCACATTTAGTATTTTGATTAGTATGCGTCAATGAAAATTACTTTTAGGTTCAGACTATCTTATGTTGTATATGGTGCTTGTAGCATGATAGATGCAGCTTTCTTTAGATTGGGGATATTTTCTGCTATGATTTTATTGAAATAAAAAACTCTTTGCCTTTGACTTGGGTTTCTTCTCTTTTATTTATTCTATTGTTAGATTTATTTTTTTCATAGTTTCCCAGTTTTCTGGATGTTTTATGTCTGAATATTTTTCTTATTAGATTAAACATTTTCTTTTACTGAGCTATCCATTTTTAAGTCTTCATTACTTGAGATTCTTTAATCTCTTGTATTCTGTTGATTAAAATTTCTTTAAAATTTTCCATTTAAGTTTCAAAATTTTATTTTGAATTTATTTTGAGTTTATAAAATAATAATTTGATTTTAATTCTACTAGCTAGTCTTTAACTGCTTTTTCATTTTATTTCATTGTTCATTTGTATTTTCATTAACTTCTTTAATAGATTTATTCATTACCTTTTAAAGGACTTCAAACATATTCATAAATGCTGTTTTGAAATTTAATCTTATGCATCAGCTATACTGCATTTCTCAAGGCCTAAATAGTAGGGTTGCTTGGCTACAGTTTAAATCTATTGTGCTGGTTGTTATTGATTGTGTTTTCATGCTGGTGTCTAAGCATCTGGATTTTTGATGGTTACATTTCTATGAGCCTATATCTAATCTTACTTGTGTTCGGTGGGTATTGTGTTTCTTGGTTTCTGTTGATTATTCTTATACTCAAGATAGTATGGTGACTGTCAGTTTAATGTTAGAAAATGGTTCTAAGATTCTGCCAGATTTGATCCCTGCTTCCCTTGACTTATCTGCTTCCTTCTCTGGCCTGAAGGGTCCCCTGGACATGTCCAAGGGAATTGGTTTATTCCTTGGCTGGCAAGTAGCTCATCATAGAATGACTGAGAGAATTGCAAGCTGAGACAGAAAGAAAGAGTGAAGAGTGAAGAATAAGGCAGTATTAAGTCTATCTATGTCATCTTAGAAGTGGGGACAGAGAGGAAGGGGCTGTTAAAACAGTTTGTTTGCTATACAAATGGGAATAACACAGGGGCACTAAATGTATAAATAAAAAAGAGGAAATATAAAGCTCTGCAGATCACCTAGCTGCTTTCTTCTGGCAGCTTGTCAGGGAAAAGTATCCTTTTATAAATTTGGTATTTGCAGAGAAATTAGGAGTTGGGTGGATTTTGATTTATTGATATGAACTTAAGTTCAATTTTGTTATGCAGTATGTATTTTTCTACTCTTGATTAAGGTATGATGCTGATGTAATTTATTTAAAATTGTAATATGTAATTGAGAAATGTAGATAGTCATCTATGCTAAGCAAACTTATACTCATGTTAGGGTTTTGTAGGTATACAAAGATATATGTATAGGTAGTTTCAATTAGATAGGTAGTTTCAAATACCACAAAGACATGTAGAATATGGCATTTAAAATATTTTAAGAGCAGTTCCGGGACTGGGTGCTGTCTGCAGAGGATGCACCCACACACTCTGTAGCAGACTGAGATAAGCTCTGACTGCCACAGTCCCCCCAGCTGTTGCTGAGGAAATTTGCATGGCTACCCACCTCCAACTGAGCAAATGGATAAGGACTGGGGACCCTGAAGGATAGACTCAGACCCTGCCCAGAGGTGAGGAGGGGTCAGCAGGCCCAAGCGCCTGTATCCCTGCCAGGGAGAGTTGAGCTCCCATCGGTTCTGGTTCCAGCTCCGGACCAGGTGGTGTCTTCAGAGCGTGCACCACGGAATCTGTAGCAGACTGAGATAAGCTCTGACTGCCACGGTCCCCCTAGCTGCTACTGAGGAAATTTGCACAGCCACCATCCCACCCCCAATTGATCAAGCAGAGAAAGACTGAAAACTTGAAATTCAGTCCACTGCCCAGAGCAGAGGTAGAGACTGAACAGACTTTTCCTCAGAGGTGATAGGAGGCACACAAGCCCCTGTGCCACAACTGACCAGGAGCCACCTAATCATGTTTACTACTGCGGGAATTTGCATGGCTACCCACTTAGACCTCGAACTGAGCAAACAGATAAATACAGGGGACCCTGAAGGACAGACTCAGACCCCACCCAGAGGTGAGGAGGGGTCACCAGGCACAAGCGCCTATATCCCAGCCAGGGAGGGAGAGTTGAGCTCCCATCAGTTCCGGTTCTCCTTCCAGGACCAGGTGCTGTCTGCAGAGTAAGTCCCAGCAAACTCTGTAGCAGGCACAGATAAAGTCTGCCTGTCACCATACCCACAGATGCTACTGAGGGAATTTACATGGCTACCAAGCTCGACCTTGAACTGAGTGAACACATAACTTCTAGGGTTACTGAAGGGCAGATTCAGACCCTGCCCAGAGAGGTGACAGGAGGCACACAACTGACCAGGACCCATATAATCGTGAACCACTGAAGCCATGGGCAAACATTATAGCAAAAAATTACATAATAATACAAAGAATAACATGATAACTCCAGAAGAGAGTGGCAATCTTACAAATACAAGATCTCAACTGAGTAATGAAGAGGAAACAGAAGGAAGCAACACCAAAAACTCCTTTTAGATGATCATCGAAGCTCTCAAAGAAGATATGAAAAATAGCCTTAAAGAAATAAAAGAAAATAAAAACAAAAAATGGGAAGAGATGAACAAATCTATGAAAGAAACATGCCAGGAACTAAAAGCTGAAATAGAAGCAATAAAAAAGGCTCAACATGAAGCAAAGATGGAAATAGAAAATCTGAAGAAAAAAGCAGGAAACACAGATACAAGCATAACAAACAGAGTTCAATAGATAGAAGATAGAATCTCTGAAATGGGAGACTCAGTAGCTCAAATAAATATATCAGACAAAGAAAATACTAAAACTAAAAAAGCCATAACTCAAAATGTTCAGGAAATCTGGGACACCATGAAAAGACCTAATTTGAGAATAATAGGAATAGAAGAAGGATAAGAATACCAGCTCAGAGGCACAGATAATGTTTTCAATAAAATCATAGAAGAAAACTTCCCTAATCTAAAGAAGGAAATGCCTATAAAGACACAAGAAGTTTAGAGAACACCAAATAGATATGACCCCCCAAAAAAAGTCAGCGTACCAGATTATAATCAAGCCACAAAAATACAGAACAAAGAAAAAATTTTAACAGCTGCAAAAGAAAAGGGCCAACTCATATATAAAGGCAGACCCATCAAAATAACGCCTGACTATTCAATGGAAACGATGAAAGCTAGAAGGGCTGGGTCAGAAGTTATAAAGACTCTAAAACAGCATGGCTGCCAAACTAGAATATTATACCCTGCAAAATTTTCAATCACCATAGATGGAGTAAACAAGATATTTCAGGACAAAGTCAGACTGAAAGAATATCTATCTACCAATCCAGCACTACAGAGAGTATTAGAGGGAAAACTACAACCTTAGGGCCCCAGATACACCCACGAAATCACAATCAATAATTCCACAGAAGAATACTCTAGAGAAAGGAAATAGAAACAAGTTACCACCAAAAATGGCAGGAAATATGAGCCAATGGTCACTACTTTCCCTTAATATCATTGGTCTCACTCTCCTATAAAACATCACACACAAACAAGATGGATACAACATGAAACACAGCTCAACAGCAAAGATAGACACAGGCTTAGAATAAAAGGTTGGGAAAAGATTTTCCAGTCAAACGGTACTAAGAAACAAGCAGTGGTTGTAATTCTAACATCTAACAAAGTAGACTTTAAGCTAAAAGCAATTAAAAGGGACCAAGATGGTCACTATATATTCATCATAGGAAAAATTGGTCAAGAGGAGATTTAAATCTTAAATATTTATGCCCCTAATATTAGTGCACCCACTTATGTAAAAGAAACACTGGTAAAGCTCGAATGCCACATAATTCTTACACCCTAATAGTGGGAGACTTCAATATCCCACTTTCAACCCTGGATAGATCAACCAGACAGAGTCTCAACAGAGAAATAAGGAGTCTAAAAGAGGTTATGATGGAAATAGATTTAATACAGCAAACTGTACACAATAGTATATAAAAAATATCATCTACCACGACCAAGTAGGCTTCATCCCAGAAATGCAGGGCTGGTTTAACATACAAAAACTGTAAATGTTATCAATCATATAAACAAACTAAAGGTACAAAACCGCATGATCATATGTTTAGATGTGGAAAAAGTCTTTGACAAAATCCAACACTCCTTTATGATTAAAGCCCTGGAGAGATCAGGAACACAGGGAGAATAACTAAATATAAAAAAGTCAATTTACAAGAAGCCAACAGCCAATATCAAACTTAATGGAGAAAAACTCAAAGCAATCCCACTAAAGTCAGGAACAAGACAAGGATGTCCTCTCTCCATTTATATTTTAAATATAGTTCTCAAAGTTTTAGCTAAAGCAAAAAGGGAATGAAAAGAGATTAAGGGGATACAAATTGGAAAAGAAGAAGTGAACCTACCTCTATTTGCAGATGATATGATTGTACACATAAGTGACACACAAAATTCTTCCAATGAACTGCTACTGCTGATAAACACCTTCAGCAATGTAGCAGGATACAAGATTAACTCAAACAAATAAGTAGCCCTTCTATACACTAAAGATAGAAGAGCTGAAAAAGAAATAAGGGAAACATTACCCTTCATAACAGCTGTAAAAAGTATTAAATACCTTGGAGTAACTATAACCAAAGAAGTAACGGACCTATTTGACAAGAATTTTAAATCACTGAAGAAAGCAATTGAAGAGAATATCAGAAAATGGAAAGCTCTCCAGTGTTCCTGGATTGGTAGGTTCAACATAGTAAAAATGGCAATTCTACCAAAGCAATCTACAGATTCAATGCACTTCTCATCAAATCCCAACACAATATTTTTTGGACCTTGAAAGAACATTACTCAATTTCATTTGGAATAACAGGAAAGCCAGGATTGCCAACACAATTTTACTCAACAAAAGAACCTCAGGAGGTATCACCATCCCTGACTTCAAGCTATACTTTAGAGCTACAGTAATAAAAACAGCCTGGTACTGGCATAAAAACAGACTTGTGGACAAATGGAATAGAATTGAGGATCCAGACATTAACCCAAAAACCTATGAACACCTGATCTTTGACAAGGAGGCCCAAAACATTCAATAGAAAAAAAGATAGTGTATTTAACAAATGGTGTTGGCATAGCTGGATGGAAGTGTGTAGAAAAATGCAAATAGATCTGAGCCTGTCACCCTGCACAAAACTCAAATATAAGTGGATCAAAGACCTCAACTTAAACCCAGCCACTTTGAAGTTGATAGAAAAGAAAGTGGGAAATACACTTCTATGAATTTGCACAGGTGACCACTTCCTAAATATAACACCAGTGGCACAGACACTAAGACTAACTATCAATAAGTGGGATCTCCTGAAGCTAAGAAGCTTCTGCAAAGCCAAGGACACTCTCAATAGGACAAAGCGACAGCCTATACAATGGGAAAAATTTTCACAAACCCTACAAGTGATAGAGGACTGATCTCTAAGATATATAAAGAACTCAATAATCTAGAGCACAAAACCTTCAATAACCCAATCAAAAAATGGGGTTCAGATCTAAAAAGTGAATTCTCAGCAGAGTAATTACAAATGGCTGAAAGGCACCTGAAAAAGTGCTCATCATCTTTAGCCATCAGAGAAATGCAAGTCAAAATAACTTTGAGATACCACCTAACATCTGTTAGATTGGCTAAGATAAAAGGCACAGATGACCGCCTTTGTTGGAGAGGATGTGGAGAAAGGGGATCGCTCCTCCATTGGTGGTTGTAGTGTAAGCTTGTTCAGCCACTGTGGAACATAGTATGGCGATTTCTCAGACAATTGAGAATCAATCTCCCCAAGGACCCATCAATACCACTTTTGGATGTATACCCTAATGATGCACAGTCACACTCCATAGGTATTAGCTCAACTATGTTCATAGCAGCATTATTTGTAATAGCAAGAACCTGGAAATAACTTAGATGTCCCTCAACTGAAGAATGGATTAACAAACTCTGGTACATCTACACAATGGAATACTACTCAGCAGCAAGAAAAAATGATATCCTAAAATTTGCAGGCAAATGGATGTATTTGGAGAATATCCTCCTGAGCGAGGTATCACCATCTCAGAAAGACAAGCAGGTGATGTACTCACTCATTAGTGGTCTCTAAACAAACAAACAAGAAAAAAGCAAAGCATGCCCAAGCTGCAAACCACAACCACTGAACAGCTTGGGATCAGAGACACCCTGGACTGACCTTTCGGATCCCACTCCAACTATAGGAATACCTGACTCACTCTTGAGGAAGAGGGGACAAAACTGGATTTGTCCAGCAGTGGAGACTGATCCAAGCTTTATTGGGTCAGTAGGACCATATGACTGTCTGCTCCCTGCTCTGGGAGGGGATGGGTAGTTGCAGAGAAGAAAAGTGACCTGATGTGGTGGGAGGGGAAAGGGACCTTGAATAAGGAGATACAGGGATGGAAAAAAAATTCAGAGGGAAAGCTGAACACAAAGTAAATATATGTGTAGTAATCTTATTTGCATTATCACCCTTGATAAGTCATGCTTATGATTTTTATCTTCTTTAGAGTTATTGTTAACTTATCAGCATTTTAAATTCATTTTACTGTTTTTTGATAAATACAAAATAAATAAGAAAAAAAAGGAGCAACAGAAAATGAGAAATGTAAAAGCATTTTATTTTCTGTATATAAAATAAAAATAATTTGTATGTTCCTCAAAAACAAAAAAGACTATTCTCATTTGGAGCCAAATTTAGGCAGTGGTGCCATCTACTATGTGCCCTTTTTTTTTTTAAAGAAATGTTTTCAGATCAGGCTCTAAACTTGCTATGTACTCAAAAATGACTTAAACTTTACTGTACTAATGTTCTTGTTTCTGCTATATTATTGTTATAGAGTGCTAAGAATAAAACCTAGGCTTTCACGAATGCCAGACAAATACTTATCCAATTGAACTGCTTCCCTAGTTATCTATGTCTGTTTCTAAAATAACAGTTTGGGAAGCCAACCATTAACTTTAGTAACTTTTGCCATGTCTCCTCCAGTTAACCCAAGTTTTGATTTTTCTATCGATGTGTTGAAAGTCTTTCTATTGGGGCTTCCTTTCGTCTAATTATTTTAATCTTGTCCTAAAATTATTGGTTTTATTCTGACTCACAAGATTTGGTAGGAATCAGCTCTGTATGCACTTCTGTGTCACCTCCAAGAAGAGGGATTGGCTTGCATTCACTATACCTTTCCCCCAAGCATTTGGAGAAGATACCAAGGAAGCTGGATTGAGGATAGACCAAGTGATGTTATGAACTGGATTCTAGTCCCTGTGTCATTGTCACGTGGTGATCCTGACAATAAATGTCACCCGTGTAGGAAAGGTTGAATGTTAAATAAAATAATCTTCCAAGTATTTTGAAAAAAGCAAAAGAAAACAAAAAAAGAAACATGCCAGGAACTAAAAGCTGAAATAGAAGCAATAAAAAAGGCACAAAATGAAGCAAAGATGGAAATAGAAAATCCGAAGAAAAAAAGCTGGAAACACAGATACAATCATAACAAACAGAGTTCAAGAGATGGAAGATAGAATCTCTGAAATGGGAGACTCAGTAGCTCAAATAGATATATCAGTCAAAGAAAATACTAAAACTAAAAAAGCCATAACTCAAAATGTTCAGGAAATCTGGGACACTATGAAAAGGCCTAATTGGAGAACAATAGGAATAGAAGAAGGAGAAGAATACCAGCTCAAAGGTACAGATAATGTTTTCAATAAAATCATAGAAGAAAACTTTCCTAAC
Source organism: Sigmodon hispidus (assembly GCA_004025045.1). Lineage (NCBI taxonomy): Eukaryota > Metazoa > Chordata > Mammalia > Rodentia > Cricetidae > Sigmodon > Sigmodon hispidus. Next base: position 18,430 of record PVIH01009126.1, on the reverse strand, counting down.
CTGAAGAAGGAAATGCCTATAAAGACACAAGAAGCTTAGAGAACACCAAATAGATATGACCCCCCCAAAAAAGTCAGCGCACCAGATTATAATCAAGCCACAAAAATACAAAACAAAGAAAAAATTTTAAGAGCTGCAAAAGAAAAGGGCCAACTCACATATAAAGGCAGACCCATCAGAATAACGCCTGACTATTCAATGGAAACGATGAAAGCTAGAAGGGCTTGGTCAGAAGTTATAGAGACACTAAAAGAGCATAGCTGCCAAACTAGAATACCATGCCCTGCAAAATTATCAATCATCATAGATGGAGTAAACAAGATATGTCATGACAAAGTCAGACTGATACAATATCTATCTACCAATCCAGAGCTACAGAGAGTATTAGAGGGAAAACTCCAACCTAAGGACCCCAGATACACCCATGAAACCACAAACAATCAATAATTCACAGAATAATACTCCAAAGAAAGGAAATACAAACAAGTTACCACCAAAAATGACAGGAAATATCAATCAATGGTCACTAATTTCCCTTAATATCAATGGAATCAACTCTCCTATAAAACATCATACACAAACAAGATGGATACAACAACAGTAGCCATCCTTCTGTTGCCTACAAGAAACACACCTCAACCACAAGGACAGACACAGGCTTAGAATAAAAGGCAGGGAAAAGAATTTCCAGTCAAATGGTCCTCAGAAACAAGCAGGGGTTGCAATTCTACTATCTAACAAAGAAGACTTTAAGCTAAAAGCAATTAAAAGGGACCAAGATGGTCATTACTTATTCATCACAAGAAAAATTGGTCAAGAGGAGATTTCAATCATGAATATTTATAACCCTAATATAAAGGCACCTACTTATGTAAAAGAAACACTGCTAAAGCTAGAATCCCACATCAAGTCTTACACCCTAATAGTGAGAGACTTCAATACCCCACTATCAAGCCTGGATAGGTCAACCAGAAAGAGACTCAACACAGAAATAAGGAGTGTAAAAGGGGTGGTGATGCAAATGGATTTAATAGATATCTACAGAGATTCCACCCAAATGCAAGGGAATATCCATATTTCTCAGCTCCTCATGGAACTTTCTCCAAAATTGACCCCATAATTGGTCATAAAGCAAATATCAACAGACACAAAAAAAATGGAAATAATCCCTTGTAACATATGAGACCACCAGGGCCTAAAGTTAGAGTTCAACAACATCAAAACCCAAAGACAGCCTACCAACTCAGGGAAACTAAACATCACTCAGCTGAACCATCTCTGGGTAAAGGAAGAAATTAAGAAAGAAATCAAAGTCTTCCTAGAATTTAATTAAAATGATTCCACAATGTATCCAAACTTGTGGAACACAATGAAAGCAGTCTTAAGAGGAAAATTCAAAGTGCTAGATTCCTACACGAAAAAACTAGAGAAACCCCACACTAGAGACCTAACAGCTCAGCTGAAAGCCTTAGAACAATTAGAAGCAAACTCACCTAGAAGGGGTAGATGACAGGAAATAATCAAACTTAGAGCTGAAATCAATACAATTGAAACAAATAGAACGATAAAAAGAATCAAAGAATATAAGAGTTGGTTCTTTGAGAAAGTTAACAAGACAGATAAGCCCTTAGCCAAACTAATCAAAAAGCAGAGAGAGAGTGTGTTCAAATCAACAAAATCGGAAAAGAAAAGGGGGACATAACAACAGACCCCGAGGAAATACAGAGAATCATCAGATCATATTTTGAAAATCTGTATTCCACAAAAATGGAAAACCTAGAAGAAATGGACAGCTTTCTGGACAGGTACCACCTACCAAAATTAAATTGAGATCAGATTAATTACCTAAACAGGCCTATAACCCTTATGGAAATTGAAGCTGTCATTAAAAAACTCCCCCAAAATAAAAGCCCTGGTACAGACGGTTTCAGTGCCAAATTCTACCAGACATTTAAAGAAGAATTACTACCTTTACTCCTCAAAGTATTTCTCACAGTAGAAACTGAAGGAATATTGTCAATTTCCTTTTATGAGGTCACAGTTACCCTAATTCCTAAGCCACCTAAAGACACAACAAAGAAGGAGAATTAAGGACCGATTTCCCTCATGAATATTGATGCTCAAATTCTCAAAAAAAAATTTGGCAAACTGCATACAACGTTGTATAAAAAATATCATCCACCACGACCAAGTAGGCTTCATCCCAGAAATGCAGGGCTGGTTTAACATTAAAAAAACTGCAAATGTTATCCATGATATAAACAAACTAAAGGAACAAAGCCAAATGATCATATCCTTAGATGCTGAAAAAGCCTTTGACAAAATCCAACACTCCTTTATGATTAAAACCCTGCAGAGATCAGGAATACAGGGAGAATACCTAAATATAATAAAGGCGATTTACAAGAAGCCGACAGCCAGTATCAAACTTAATGGAGAAAAACTCAAAACAATCCCACTAAAATCAGGAACTAGACAAGGCTGTCCTCTCTCCCCGTATCTATTCAATATTGTTCTCAAAGTATTAGCTAAAGCAATAATGGAATGAAAAGAGATTAAGTGGATACAAATTGGAAAAGGAGAAGTGAAGCTATCTCTATTTGCAGATGATATGATTGTATACATAAGTGACCCACAAAGTTCTTCTAAGGAACTGCTTCAGCTAATAAACTCCTACAGCCATGTAGCAGGATACAAGATTAAATCAAAGAAATATGTAGCCCTTCTATACACTAAAGATAGAAGATCTGAAAAAGAAATAAGGGAAACATTACCCTTCATAATACCTGAAAATAGTATTGAATACCTTGGAGTAACTATAACCAAAGAAGTAACAGTCCTTTTTGACAAAAACTTTAAATCACTGAAGAAAGAAATTGAAGAAGATATCAGAAAATGGAAAGCTCTCCCATGTTCCTGGATTGGTAGGATCAACACAGTAAAAATGGCAATTCTACCAAAGGCAATCTACAGATTCAATGCACTGCCCATCAAAATCCCAACACAATATTTTTTGGAACTTGAAAGAACAATACTCAATTTTATTTGGAATAAAAGGAAAGCTAGGATTGCCAAAACTATTTTACTCAACAAAGAACCTCATGAGGTATCACCATATCTGACTTCAATATTAGCTTCTATACTATAGAGCTACAGTAATAAAAACAGCCTGGTACTGGCATAAAAACAGACTTGTGGATCAATGGAATAGAATTGAGGATCCAGACATTAACCCAAAAACCTATGAACACCTGATCTTTGACAAAGAGGCCCAAAACATTCAATAGAAAAAAAGATAGTGTATTTAACAAATGGTGTTGGCATAGCTGGATGGAAGTGTGTATAAAAATGCAAATAGATCCGAGCCTGTCACCCTGCACAAAACTCAAATCCAAGTGGATCAATGACCTCAACAAAAGTCCAGCCTCTTTGAAGATGATAGAAAAGAAAGTGGGATATACACTTCTATGAATTGGCAAAGGCAACCACTTCCTAAACTTAGCATCAGTGGCACAGACACTAAGACCAACAATCAATAAGTGGGATCTCCTGAAGCTAGGAAGCTTCTGCAAAGCTAAGGACACTGTCAATAGGACAAAAGGACAACCTACAGAATGAGAAAAGATTTTCACCAACCCTACAAGTGATAGAGGACTGATCTCTAAGATATATAAAGAGCTCAAGAATCTAGAGCCCAAAACTTTGAATAACCCAATCAAAAAATGGGGTTCAGATCTAAAAAGGGAATTCTCAGCAGAGTAATTACGAATGGCTGAAAGGCACCTGAAAAACTGCTCATCATCTTTAGCCATCAGAGAAATGCAAATCAAAATATCTTTGAGATACCACCTAACATCTGTTAGATTGGCTAAGATAAAAGGCACAAATGACCGCCTTTGTTGGAGAGGATGTGGAGAAAGGGGATCGCTCCTCCATTGGTGGTTGTAGTGTAAGCTTGTTCAGCCGCTGTGGAACACAGTATGGCAATTTCTCAGAAATCTGAGAATCAATCTCCCCGAGGACCCAGCAATACCACTTCTGGGTGTTTACCCTAATGATGCACAGTCACACTCCATAGGTATTAGCTCAGCTATGTTCATAGCAGCGTTATTTGTAATAGCAAGAACCTGGAAACAACCTAGATGTCCCTCAACTGAAGAATGGATTAACAAATTGTGGTATATCTACACAATGGAATACTATTCAGCAGTAAGAAAAAATGATATCCTAAAATTTGCAGGCAGTGAATGGACTTGGATAATATCCTTCTGAGCGAGGTATCACAAACTAAGAAAGATATGCAGGGAATGTACTCACTCATTAGTTTTCTCTAAACAAACAAACAAGAAAAAAGCCAAGCATGCCCAAGCTGCAAACCACAACCACTGAACAACTTGGGATCAGAAACACCCTGGACTGACTCTTCAGATCCCACTCCACCTAAAGGAACACCTGACTCACTCTTGAGAGAGGGGGGACAAAACTGGATCTTCCAGGAGTGGAGACTGAACTAAGCAATATTGGGTCAGTGGGGCCATAGGACTGTCTGCTGCCTGCTCAGGGAGGGGATGGGGAGTGGTGGAGAAGAAAAAATTATCAGTTGTGGCGGGAGGGAAAGGGACCTTGAATAAGGGTATACAAGGATAGAAAGTGTGACTTCTTTGTTCATAATAATATTAATAATATTAAAAGGTATACAGAAAAAACTTCTGAACACTGTAGTTATGTTATAATGCAAATAATTTTATTTTCAAGTGGTAAACTCATTTCTAATTTTCATATTGACAGGTTAATGTTTGCATTTTATTTTGTCATATGTGATATTTAGTCTTAGTTAAAAGCATGCTTTAAAATATATCATTTATGATAAATATGGTAATATTCTTGTTACTTGACTTACAAAATGGCATTTTCCCTTGCCTTTTGCCCTTAACATATATTAAACAGTGATCTTCTCAGGTTCCAGTAATTTTATTCCAATTAAAAAAATTTTAAGTGTGATTGATTTTTCACAGAGAAGCTAATTCGATTCTGTCATGACTTCTTTTCTGTCTTAGCCATCTTATTTGTGTGTCAGGGTTTTTCCTACTGTATTTTTTCCCTGGTTTTGTGTTTGTCCTTAGTCATTTAATTGTTGGACATAGCTGTTTGCTAATGTTTTCAGAGAAGCATATGATTGAAATGACACTAGAGTCTGTTTGTGGCCTTGAACTTGTTGTGTTCTTTCAGCCTTTTCTTTGCACGTGCTGAAATAGATATAAATCCCCACTCCCTAAGTATATAGTCTTTTTGTTTTTGTTTTACTTCAAACTTTGTGTTCATTCTATCATTTGTGGGCAGAGCACAGTGAAATCTGCTAAGTGTGTGTGTATTTGTGAATTCCACTCATAAGTATGTATGTATATGTGAAATCACTTGTAAGAATATGTATATGTGTTCTACTAGCTTACATTTTTATATCCATTGTCTGTCTTTACATTTCTTTGCTAATTTTTCAGTAATCAGAGAAAGAAAGTCTTTATGGTGTTGAAAAATAGAATCTGCATTTAAACAAATGTCAATCTGTTTAAATATCCCTTTAATTACTAAATGTGTACACCAAATTAGAACAATATAGTACAAAAAGCAGCCTGAAAGCCATGAAGGCATCTATTTTGCACCATCACAAACAGGATTTATGTCCAAGTTTTTCTTCATTAAAATTTGCTATAAAGAAGCCAATGGGAGAATTTCACTTAGAAAAAAAACACAGAATAATCTGGATATATTTTACTGGTTATAATATAGTAAAACAAAAATAACAACCAAAATGAACACAATATCTTGGAAATAAAAAAGTCCCTTAAAGCCTAAACCCTCCATACTATTTTCTAAGTTAGCCTTGGTTATAATAAACATTTAAATTGCTACCAAAGAGCAACAAAAATTAGTACATACTTCACCAAAAGGTCATGAGATATAAAGTGAAGTACTGAGATGAGAGTGTAGTAAAGTAATCTGCTCTTATTAAAAATATTTAACAATTATGCAATAGAAATTTTAGCATAAGAATTTAGGCAAAGTACTTTGAAGGTTATCTAAAGAGGGAATGTACAAGAAGAATGCTCATATTTAATAGTAGAATCATGTGTTTGAATAGTAAGCCAAGACACTTGGGCAATTGGGTGAATTAATTCTCTCGGAAACTAATTTATCAAGCCAATAATTTGATTGTTTATTAAACTGATAATTCAGTTTTTAAAGTAATGAAAAAAACCTCAAGCCTTGAAAAATGTTATAGACCATCTAAAAATGTAATATTTAGAAAAGTAATTTGTAATAATTACAGTGGGCTGTGATATATTTCAACACATATAGTATGTACTGACCAGAGTTGGCATTTCTCTAATCCTATTTATGCTGGACTCTTTCAGCTCCTATCTTGGGACAGTTATAGCATATAATAAAATATTGTATTGTGTGCATAATACAACAACTTAATCTTTTTATCTAATTGTATTTTGGTTCCTAATTTTTCAGGTCCTCTTTATTTCCTCTCCCTTCAACCCTTTCCAGCCTCAAATCTATGTTCATATCCATTCATTTTAGTTTATATGTATGAGAAAACATGTGGTATTTGTTTTCTTTGTATTTCCCCCTAATATGCTGGGTTAGTTTTCTTTGAAAATGTACCTGCTAATGAGATTGCTGAATCACAGAGTAAATCCATATTTTTACTTTTTGAGGAACCAATATACTCTTCTCTATAATGGCAACCTGATTTTCATTTTCATGAGTAGTGCATGGCTTCCTTTTCCTCCACTTTATTACTAACATTTGTTCCCTATTTGTCAGTTTGTGATAAGAATTCTTAATGGGGTGAGATGACATATTATGGTGATGGTTAATAAAACTGAGGTTATGAACTATTTGTATTGTATGTGATGCTCTTAGGATCATTTGACCATTTTTTTTGGTTAAGTGTTTGGTGCTCCTAAATTTTGGATTCTAACTTTTCCTCAGATGGATATTTTTTGAGCATTGCTTTCACATTGTTGTGAAACACTATTTTCTTTGCTCAGGAGATGCTTCCCAGCTCTGAGTTGGCTGACATTCCATGTGACTATTTTGGCTCTGTTTGCTATGCTTATATGGCATGTAGCAGTGTCTTGAAATGCTTCTTTTATATTTTCTTCCACTGATACTTCTATTTGTAGTTTGTTTAGGTTGCTTAACAAGGAAAATAATTTGATTTTTTTCCTATCAAAATGAACTTTTTGTTTTGTGTAAATTTTAGATGTGTAATTAAAAATAAACAAAATATTTTTATTGGAAAAAAATAAAATATTTTAAGAACTTAGACTTTTCTGGACAGTGAGATAGGGCAGCTCCTGGCAGCACCAATGTATTTCAGGAAAATAATGGGCATTGAAGAAACTTCATGTGGCAACAGTTACTTTGTGGCAACAGTTAGCCACTGGACAAGAAACTGTTCTGGTATTGACTACTTGATAGTATGCTGTATAAACTGCACATGAAGGTTCCATAGGAAAGTGACCTCTGAACTTTGGCAGTACAAGCCGAGATGGTCCTTCAGGTTCCTGCTTCGCAGAAAAAAAATTGCTAGGCATTCTTAAGGACACCAGGAAAAAGAACTGATGGACTGTGTCAGATTTCCTGCATCACTGAAAGGCATACCAGAGACTTTGGGCCATAAAGGCTGAAGATAATGCCCAACATTACAAAGGAACTTTGAGTGAGACTGTCCAGGCAGACAGGTGTCATCTCTGTCATTTCCTACACTTTGGAAGTTGTTTGTACTTCCTGTTTTTACTATGTTGATCCTACCTATCCAGGAGCAGAGATCTTCCATTTTCTGATAACCTGTTCAGTTTTTTTCTGCAGTGATTTAAATTTTTTGTCAAATAGATCTTTTACTTTTTTGGTTATAGTTACTCCAAGGTATTTAATGCTATTTGCATCTATTGTAAAGGATGATGTTTTCCTCATTTCTTTTTTAATCTTTAGTTTGTAGAGGTGCTACTGATTGTTTTGAATTATTCTTTTATTCTGCTACATTGCTTAAGGTGTTTATCAGCTGTAGATTTTCCCTGGTAGAATTTTGTGGGTCACTTATGTATATAGTCATATCATCTGAAAATAGAGATAGTTTTACTTCTTGTTTTCCAATTTGAAACCCATTAATCTTCTTTCATTCTCTTATTGCTTTGGCTAAAACATTGAGAACTATTTTGTATAGAAAAAGAGAGAGGAGACAGCCTGGTCTAGTTCCTGAGTTTAGTGGGACTGCTTTGTGTTTCTCTCCATTTAGTTTGATATTTGCCAGCAGCTTCTTGTTTTTTGTCTTTATAAAATTTAGATATTTCCCCTGTATTTCTGTTCTCTCCAGAGATTTTATCATAAAGGGGTATTGGACTTTATCAAAGGCTTTTTAAGCATCTGAGGAGATGATTATGTGGGTTTTTTCCTTCAATTTGTTTAAATGATGGATGACATTCACTGTTCTTCATATGTTGAAACGTCATTGCACTTCTGGGATGAAGCCTACTTGATCATGGTGAATGACTTTTTTTTTTTTTTTACATGTTGTAATCAGTTTGCCAGAATTGTTGATATTTTTGCATCAATACTTATGAGGGATATTGGTCTCTAATTCTCTGTCTTAGTTGCATCTTTGTTTGTCTTGGATATCAGGGTAGATGTGGCCTCATAGAAGCAATTTGGCAGCTTTCCATCAGTTTCTACTGTATGAAACAGTTTTATGAATATTAGTATTTGTCCTCCTTTGAATGTCTGTTTGAATTATGCACTAAAACCATCTTGATTTGGGCTTTTATTTTATTTGGGAGAGTTTTAATAACAACATTATTATTATCCTTTGGTGATATAGGTCTGTCTAGGTCTTTAATCTGTTTTTTATTTAATTGTCCAGGATTCTGTCCATTTCTTTTAGGTTTTCCATTTTTGTAGAGTCTAGATTTTCAAAGTATGTCCTGGATTCTTTTTCATTAAATCCTAGGAAGTCTGTGATATTGTTCTTAATTTATTTCCTGACCCAGTGGTGGTTCAATATAGAAATGTTCAGTTTCTATGAGTCTGTAGGCTTTCTGTGATTTTTGTTTGTGTTGAATTCTAACTTTAGGCCATTGTGGTCTGATACGATAAAAGGGGTTATTCTCTTTTCTTATAACTATTGATATTTGCTTTATGACCAAGAATGTGGTCAATTTTAGAGAAAGTTCTATAGGGTGCTGAGAAATATGTTTTGTCTTTTGTGTTTGGGTGGAAGCTTTTATAAATATCTATTAAATCCAATTGCATCATAACAACTGATAGGTCACTTATTTTTCTGTTAATTTTTTTTTTTCTAGTTGACGTATCCAAAGGTGAAAGTGGACTGTTGAAGTCTCCCACTATTAGAGTGTGACATTTGATATGAGGTTTAAGCTTTAGTAGTGTTTCTTTTACATATGAAGGTATCCTTATATTAGGGGCAGAGATGTTAAGGCTTAAAATCTCATCTTAATCATTTTTTCCTGAGATGAATAAGTAATGCCTATCTTGGTCTTTTTTGATTGATTTTAGTTTGAAGTCTTCTTTTTTAGATATTAGGATGGCAATAGCAGCTTGTTTCTTTGGGCCATTGGATTAGAAAATATTTTTTTTTCCCAACCTTTTGCTCTGATACTATGTCTGTCTTTGAAGTTGAGGTGTGTTTCTTGTGTGCAGCAAAAGGTTGGCTTTTGTTTTTGTATCCATCCTGTTAGAATGTGTCTTTTTATATGTTAATTGAGTCCATTGATATTTAGGAATATTATTAATAACTGATTTTTATTTCCTGGTTTTTTTGGTGGTAGCTTCTGTGTATTTTCTTTATTTAGGCTTTTCTTCTGTGCCATTTTTGGTGGTTTCTGTTTTTGTGGGTGTATCTGGGATCTTCAGATTGCAGTTTTCCCACTACTACTTTCTGTAGCTTGTTCATTCATGCAGATTGGTACCTTTTCAGCATCATTTCAACTTTTTTCATCTGCATCTCCTGGCATCCCTCCTCTGTTCTTCCTGTTCCCAGAGTTTTCTTAGTCTGGTAGGCCCTCCCACACTTCCTTTCTGCCTTCAACCAATCAGCATTTTAATTAAACCAATAGGTGGAACAATTATTTACAATGCAACAACACTGTCCCAGTATACATGTCCTTCATTAAGTTAGAGACACTGTCTTTCATGATTTGATTGAATATATTTTCTTGGTTTTCAGATGAGATTCTTCTCTTTCTTTTATTTCTATTATTCTTTGGTGTGTGTTTTCTTTTTTTTTTTTCATGGTGTTCCAGATTTCTTTGATGTATTGTGTTAGAAGCTTTTTTTTAGCTTTAATGTTTTTATTGATTCACTTTTATATAAAGAAAGAGCCATTTCTTTATTTTTATCTTCAACACCAAAAGATTCATTCATTTTTTTTTGAATTCTGTTGATGTGGCTTGCATATTTTGTTCTGTTGGCCTACCCAGATTTTACATTTCCCAAATTCTCTCACTTTATTTTTCTTACTGCTTTCAGTTTTTAGGTCTTCAAACTTTTCCTTCAGCTACTTGTTTGTGCATTGTTTCTTGGCTAATTTAGTATTATTTAAGGGAATTATTTATTTCTTTCAACCATTTGATTATATTTTCTCTATTTTTTTGTTCTACTTGAAAATTTGTTTTAATAAATTCTTTGAGCAAAGTGAGATGTTTAATTTATTTTTTGAGAATATAAACTTTTAAGCTCTTTAATTTTCTTATGGTCATAATATTTTTATTACTTCTTATCAAATAAGGTCTTTTTCATTTATGTATCACCTTGCTTGGTCTCTTTCTTCTCTTCCAAGTCTCTTCCAATCAGCCTTTAGCAAATCTCCTCTCCATCCCCATATCACCTCCCCGAAAAGGGCAAGAAGTCCCAAGGTAGATCAGCTCAGCATGGCACAACCACTCCAGGCAAGTCATCACCAGAGACCAGCAATCTCACTACAGAAAGCCCTGAATATTATAACAGTACTTTAGGTCAAAATGACCAGATGTGGTGGGAGGGGGAAGGGACCTTGAATAAGGATATACAGGGATAGAAAAAAAATTCAGAGGGAAAGCTGAACACAAAGTAATTTTATGTGTAGCAAATTATTTGCATTATCACCCTTGATAAGTCATGCTTATGATTTTTATTTTTATAGTTATTGTTAACTTATAAGCATTTTAAATTCAATTTACTATTTTTCTTGATAAATAGAAAATAAATAAAGAAAAAAATTTTAAAAAGACTGCTTTAGGTGTTCCTCTGAAGGTAATGGGCTTTAAAGTACCAGCCCATGCACAAAAACATAGTCTGATCCCTCTGCTTGAGGCTCCACAAACTGTCCATGTCAATGTACAATTGCATATCCTTGGATGGTCTAGCTCCTTTTAACGATGTTTCACCATTGATTGTTCTTGATTGAGTGAGCTCTCCAGAGCTCCAGCCTAGATCCAAAACACAGATGACAGCCTATAATTGAGAGGATGTAGTGCAGGGGGAACAATCCTCCATTGTTGGTAGGAGGGTAAACTTATACAGCCACTCTGAAATACAATATGTTGGTTCCTCAAAAAAACTGGAAATCAGTCTCCCCAAGGATCTAGCAATACCACTATTGGGCAAAGGATGCACCATTGTACTCTAAAGGCATTAGCTCAACTATCTTCATAGTAGCATTATTCATAATATCAGAACCTGGAAACAACCTAGATGCCCCTCAACTGAAGAGTGGATTAACAAACTGTGGTACATATACACAATGGAGTACTACTCTGCAGTAAAAAAAAATGACATCCTAAAATTGACAGTCTAATGGGTGAATTTGGAAAATATCCTCCTGAACAAGGTATCACAAGCCTAGGAAAATAGGCATGGGATATACTCACCCATAGTGGACTTTCAACAAAAAGCAAAGAACACCCAAGCTACAAACCACAACCCCTGAACAGCTTGGGGCTAGAAGGAACTTAAGAGAGATATCCAGAGATTCCCCTAGGAAGAGAAAATAGAGATCTCCTTAGTTAATTGGGAACATTCGGGTTTGCAACCAAGAAGAGGTGGGAACAAATCATGAGAGAAGGAGATAATTGAGGGATAGGAGCAACAAAGAAGGAGGAAAAAGAGATGGAGATCTTACTAGAGGAAGCCAATGTGGGTTGGAAAGAGATTAGGTGCTAGGGAAACCTTGAAGATCTCACAGGATGTCCCTGGGTAGGTCTCCAACAAATAGTGATTGTGGTGCCTAGACAAAACTTCTCCTATAATCAAATGAGCAAACACCCTAAGTGTCATCACAGAATTTACATCTAAAAATGAATAGAAGTGGAGGCAGAGATACATGGCTGAGCACTGCACTGAGCTCCTGATTGACGTGAAAGCATGGGAAGAGAGTCTACATGTGGAAAGGGGTAGGGATTATGTGGAAAATCCTCTATTTGTTAAAGATAAATTTTAGCATCTTACTTAAAGATTTCTATCATTATAATAATGTTGGTTTTCAGATTGTTTTTTTTTTCTTCCACACTGTCATAATATTCAGGGCTTTCTGTAGTGAGATTGCTGGTCTCTGGAGATGACAGATTGCCCTGGCTGCTGTTTTTTTTTTTTTTTGCTTACACTTATTTTTAGGGATCTGTATTTGGATTGATTCTATGTATTGGTGCCAATTTCTGAATTTGTATTTGTTGTATAGGTGTTTACGTCCTTAGTTTCTCCTTTTTTTCTGGTTTTCTGAACCCCAACACCAGTAGTTGAGTAGGTGGGGGTCTCTGCCTGTATTAATGGACTTCTGATTGCCTGGATGGCCTTTGGTCCATTAGGGGGTTCCTGCCCATGTTTGAGACTGACATTCTGACTATGTATGTGCATAGCATCTGTTCTGCCAGGGGGTCCTCTGGGGTTCATGGTTTTGGACAGGCTTTTTGAGGTATAGAAAGCTTCTGCCTGATTTTCCTGGAGTTGGCTTGATTTATGAGGTTCTGGATGCTTGGAAGGATTCTGGGGATCAGAATTCAGGTTTGGCCTATGTTGGGGTGGAAGGCTTCTGGCAGAGATAGACCAGTACATTCAAATGTTTGGGTATGTATGAAAACTATTTTGACCTAAATGAGCATTGTGTTTGTATTTTATTTTTAGAAGATGAAGTTGAAAAGTATGGTTTCCCTATCCTTATGTTCCATAGCTTATTAATTTAATACCTTGAGAAAGAACTTAGTACTTTTAACTTTCCATGAGACAATCTTGTATTTTACTCAATTTGGCAAGGCTAATACAACTTTAGTATAGATAAAACTTGCATAAAATCTTCAAGTTCATTATTGTTCTTAACTTATAGGGGCCAGCGAGATAACTCAGAAGGTATTTGTCACAATAGCATAAGGGTCTAAGCTCATATCAAACCACTCACATAAAATGTGAGTGTGGAAGTAAACATCAGCAACTTCAGTGCTTTAGAGGGGAATTGAGACAATCAGATTCCTGGAATATATAAATGCTTCTATAGGTTCTATAAATTTAGAAGACTCTGTCTCAAAACTCAAATAAAAAAGCAGCATAAAAATATATTGAAGTTATATATCTGACCTCCACATATTCATGAAGAGGCAAACATACATGCACACACAAAACATACACATACAAACACTAACACACACATACACACACACACATTCACAAACACAGAACCTTGATTTTGGACTCAAAAATGAAATAGTCAGTTTATCTCCAGTTTTACAAGTCCTATAAAGCTATTCAGGAAGCACATACTTGATTAAACATAAAATATAGTTATTTATGTACAGTATCATTTTCTAGTTTTATCATATAAATTTACTCTTGTATCATTTAAATTTGATCATTATTCATGTTGTCTAAAGCCACTGTGAATGAATAATGTTAAATAATGTGCATTACTGTAAATAATGTACAAATATTTTATGCTACTATTTTCTAAGTTGTAACAATAAGTGACTACATAGCTGGCTTTGCTATATTCTACATGGCTTCTGTGTATATCAAGAGGACATTGCTTACTCTGCAACACTTGTGTGAGCATTGTAGTATAAGATTCTGCAATGTTCACTGAGTCTTAAAATGGTATTCTCTTCAGCTTATATCACAAATCCCAGGTGGCTTGACTTAATTCAATTTCACAGCTACCTTATTAAGAGAGTATATTAAAGCCAAAGAATCCTGCAATAGAATCAGTGAGCAATGAAGTTCACAAATAGAACCATATCACTTTAGTTGCCAATTATATTTCCCCATGAATGAGTTTTACAGATGCAGCCAAATTTAAAATTAACAAGATCTTGTGGTCCACATGACCTTCTTGAGAAGCCTAAAAGTTCATTTCTTAGAGGAAATACTGGCTATATACACAATACAAATATTCTACATCAATATCCAATATTCTAAATAAAGAAACTACTTAAGCTGATAACCTGAAGCCATTTATTTTATAAATCTTTGCCAGCTATTATTTATTTCTAATATAATCATTTTATTTTTTTAAATAGCACTTAAAACTTGGAGTTGCATATCTATGCAGAGTTGCTGTCTTATCAATTTTGCAGTGCTGCTGGTATTTCTGCTCCTGTTTAAAATTCATACTTTCCTTAAATAGCATGAAATATACTTCTATAGACCTCTTTGGCCTTGGTCAGGAATGTGTAACCACTAAAACTTTTTCAGCCAGGAAGCAGTAATTAGGCACAGCTTGAAAAGCCAATCAAACTTAGTGCATTCTTTCTCCCAGGGAGAGCCTGGTGATTGCTATTGCAGTGAAGGAATATCACATGTGGCTCTGTAGTGCTTGTGCAGCTCTTATTATAATAAAACAAAAAATAAATTAGTAGATATAGCTCATGCAAAATCTGTTGAGCAGGAAACGTATTCTCAGCTAAATGCTGGGATTAGTAGCCTAGTAATAAAACATAGCAACCTGGAATTCTAACACAACCAACATAGAATATCAGATTTCTAACATTTTCACTACTAGCTAATGATAGTATCTATTTCTTCTCTCTTATCTTTTTTTCATTCAAGTTATTTTTTGTCGCTCAGAGTATCCATTTAACATTATTAAAAGCATTTTAGTTAACAACTTTTTATATTTTGCCTCAAATACAACATTTTTCAATTGAGAAAAACTCATTTTAAATTTTACTAAGACATCAGTATTCTTTACACGCATATTAACACAACCATCTACTTACATATGTATACTTATAGCCCTGTGAATGACATTATCATTGTAAAATAAAAGATTTATAAATAGCTTATCTTTAACATAATGACCATGTTGAGACAAGCAGTTGAAAATAAAATTAAACATGTAAATATTACTAAATTTCCTGGCCATATTTATAAAAGTGCAACTGTAAGGACCTACTGATAATTACCTACTGTTTGAGACCAGCTAAATTTCACATGTATTGCCCAAATATTTTGTACATGGGATACATTTTGTAAAATATGAATAACTGTAGCCTAAAATAGAATGGATCTCAAACTTTATATAAATTATTACTATTAAAATTCCTAAGGTAGAGAATTAATGTTCAGAAAATTTCAAAGTAGAATTTTGCTTAAAATGAATTTTGAATGATGAAATGGCAATGACATGTAACATTATTAAGGAACATTTCATACCGCAAGGCAAAAGTTTGAAGAATAAAGGCATAGTAAATGATCAGCAATGTCATGTAATATGCTTGATAAGAAATACATTATTAAAAGTACATTGGGGCATTTTTTGTGATATTTGGATGCTAGAGTTAGAAGTACATAAGTATTGAGAGGGATATAGAGAAGTAAGAATTCAGTTAAGATGAATAAATATTTTCAAAGTGTACTTTCAGCGAACTAATCAGCAGGTAGTATGTGAAGTCGACTGAATTAAACTTTAAAGGAAATTGCTAGAGAAAAAAACCTAAAGCTTTTACAGTAAGCCAGAAGATGATGACCATGTGTAAATGTGATTGAAATGGGACTGGGAGGAGGAATCAACACCTGAAAACTGTTAAGGTGATATGTAGAAAGTATAGGACTTAAATTGGTTGTAAAAAATGGAGAATGATTTTGAGGTTTTAGGATAGAGTTAGGAGGAAACTAGTGGATATATAACAAAATTTGTTAGAGGGGAGTTTTGGAGGGAATATTTTAAGTGAGTAACTGAGTAACTTTTGGTTTCAACAAGTATTATGCTTTCATATATTGTACTTCTATTACCAAAACTATGCCTCAAAGCAATTAACAAACATGAAGAAAAATGGAGGTCAAGGGCTTTAATCTATTTTAGAGGCTGAAAGCAGAGGATTGAAAGTTCAAGAGCTGCTTATGTTGAAAGGGGTTTTAAAACCAGAAATTTATGAAGTTCATGTTTCCAAATAGAAACAAACAAACAATAAAAATTACCCAACTGGGAATGTAGTTTAGTCATACTGTGTTTATCGTAAGTGTGTGACAGTCTGAAATCAAACAACTAAACATAATAATAAAATAATTATGTAAAATATTATATATAATGCATATTGTATATTTTAATACTATAATAATAATAAAAATGGAATAACTCACCTAAGGATGGTAATGAGATCCTGTGCTAGATTGAATACTTTACTGAAAATTTGGTAGTCTGTATCTTCAGTTCTGTCATTAAAATGAATTTAATTAGAAATCGAGAAAGTTCTCAACTAAAGCATAATGATGCATTCCAAGAAACACACTTTATTCTTTGACAGAGTTGATTTTAATGGAATTCCAAGCTAGATTTATATTTAATTCTATGTAATCAAATTTCCTAAGGATTCATTATCTGCCAGAAAGATGACTCATACTTGCAAGTAACTTAGAGATGGAAAGCAAATAAAGTGCAATCAGGACAATGCACTTAAAGAAACAGCATTTGGAGACTACTCTTAGCAAAAAAAGTAACGTCTATCAACCCTCCTTTTGATATGTGGCATTGTGCAATTTTTATTAAACCTTCCTGAACCTCAGTTTACTAATTTATACAATGAGAACATCATGGATTTTTTGCTGCATTTGGGCTGTTGTAACAATTATAATCAATCAGACAAACATGTCCACAAAATATCAGGTACATGAGTACAAGTTCTAGTACTATATATCTCCTATTTGGCATAGATCTTACATTCAGAAGATTAAGTAGCTGGGTGGATCAATTTTTTTCAGTTAATCCATATACAGAAAAACTTAATCAAAATTTTCATGAGAAAATTTAACACTACATTCTCTGGCTTAGGATAACACTACATTCCCTAGCCTAGGATAAAAGTTGAACATGACCCTATTTAACTAGATAAATAGTATAATTTACTGAATATCCAATTTAACTGGACAAATAGTATCATTTCCAATATTCATATCCAATATATGCCAACAACTGTTGTAACAATTTTGTGATTTGAGTCAATATGATAGCAATCTTGCCACATTAAGTTGATATATCAGATAAATAAGAAGCATATTTTATTAAAAATTTGAACTTGAATTTTTTATTATTATGTATAAAGTCTCATATTTTATCCAAGTATCCCCTTGGTCAAACTCCCTTGCCCATCTCACCCCTTCCAGTCACTCTTTCTACTCCATATAACCTTATCTCCTCCCCAGCATGGGCAGGAGGTCCCAAGCTCCGAAGGTGGCTTAGTTCAGCATCCACTCCAGGCAAATCCGCTTTTTTCACTCCAACATCAAGACTGGGTCAGGTGTTGTTCTGTAGGGAATGGTTGAGCTAGAATTTTAACCTTAGCAATATGACTAACTACAGAACCAATGCTTTTAATTATTACATTCACAAGTATTTTCTTTTTTTTTTATTCCTTTTTTTCATTATTTTGTATTTATCAAAGAAACAGTAAAAAGAATTTAAAAAAAATGCTGAAGAGTTAACAATAACTATACAGAGGATAATAATCATAAGCATGGCATATCAAGGGTGGAAATTCAAATAAGATTACTACACATATATTTTCTTTGTGTTCAGCTTTCCCTCTGAATTTTTTTTCCCTCCCTGTATATCCTTATTGAAGGTCTCTTCCCCCTCCCACCACATCTGATCATTTTTCTTCTCTGCAACTCCCCATCCACTCCCTTGGCAGGGAGCAGACAGTCCTACGGTCACACTGGCCCAACAATGCTTGGATCAGTCTTCACTTCCGGCCAAATCCAGTTTTGTCCCCCCTCCCTCAAAAGTGAGTCAGGTGTTCCTATAGATGGACTGGGGTTTGAAGGGTCAGTCCAGGGTGTTTCTGATCCCAAGCTATTCAGTGGTTGTGGTTTGCTGCTTGGGCATATTTGGCTTTTTTTCTTGTTTGTTTGTTTAGAGACCACTAGTGAGTGGGTACATCCCCTG